>JAOEHV020437554.1:0-10358 GCA_025447995.2 Isaurus tuberculatus | reverse complement strand
TATAGGCCGCAACCCTAATTTCGGTCCTATTTTTCTGGGAAAAAAGTGCGGCCTATCCGCGGGTAAATACGGTAAATGTTTTCTTTTTAAGCATAGCAAGATTTAAAAGTCTTATTTTAGTAAAAATGTTGGCTTTGTGGCTAATAATACATCAGTTGGATGTCAAGGCATAATTATTCATTTGAGTGTAAGTTTACCAGTCGTCCATACTTTATTGTTTTACAGAAAGGAAAAACCTGAAGGGTCTATAGGAGAAGATGACATTATCTTAGACAGGTTAGGATATTAAGCATTCTAAGCATTCTCCTTCCAATGGACAATTCAAGGAGAATCAGGCCTGTCAATAAAAGGTGTGCGATTGCATGTGCACGTCTATTCAGTACGCCTAACAAAAGCCAGATGTGCGATCCATTGCATGCCTAAAATATATAATTATTTATTGTTCTTGGTATTTCTAAGCAGTAACTTCGTACTTTTTGAATTACAAGCCATTGTGCTTCTTTTTGTATAATTTGTGGAAAAACATGTAGCCGCGGGTCCCTCTGTTTTTTTTCCTTTTGATTCAAGAATTATTTATTAGTCTTCCCTTAAAAGTTGAGGTCGTCATGAAAATGAGCTCTATCATGTTAAGAAAAACCATTTAAATGTATCAAAAAATAATTATTTTTGCTGAAAGCAGTCTAGACAGTTTGTCTCCTTTGTGGTAAAAAAAGCAGATGAAATCCACAAGCACCTGCTTTGTTGCATTTTTAGTCACTGCATGCCATTGCATGCCTCGGTCAGCCAAGGCAAGCAAATGATCGCATGCCTATTGATTTTTTCATTGACAGGCCTGGAGAATGCTTAGCAAAAAGAAATCATATACCAGGCAACAGTGAAATCTGAAGGAAAAGAAGAAACATAATTATGTCAGTTTAACAGCAACGGACTTCAAGTCCTGCTTGTCTGATTACAAAGCATCTTTTTAAACGAAATCAAAAAGAAATGCACAGAATTAAGTAAACATGTATGGCAGCTGAAGGAAAAGAACCTTAATTATTCATAAATATTAAATGGAAAATTTAGTCTCCTGCACCTCAATATAGTAACAATTAAACATGTATAAAATGATGTAATCTATGCATAGCAGAAAAATTTTTCATTTTAAATATGTAAACCAAGCACTGCTTCACTTACAAAAGAAATGAACTTAAAAAGCAAAATATGCTGTCATAGGGACAAATTCCTACTAAAGAATGTGAAATGAGAACTGTAGAATTATTATTACTTGTTGAATGTGTAAACCCTGTTTAATTGTTCTCTGTTTGATCACTGACGAGTGCTGACCTGGGTGCTTATGGAATAGCACTGTATGATTAAAACAGGAATCAAAATGTGACTTTGTCAAACCACTAACATTCAAACTTGCTGCCACATTAATTTAGGTAATATATGCTTACAAACTATGTAAATTTTATAATATAAATTAAATATGATGGTCGCAAGCATTCTTTTCATTAAATCTTCTGAAGAGTGAGTTAATCAGGAAACAGGCTTTTATATAATTATATATAATTTAATATTAATAATAATATATAATTTGTATCCATGAAAGAACCAAGGAAGGGCTCCAAATGGAAGAAGGATTAATGTATATATATATATATTGATTTGCAGACTGCTTCAAAAGTTCTGAATCCACAAAGAATATATATTTATATACCAATAAAAGTAGAGTGGGAAGCTGACATCTGAAGTGTTAGCTCTTTGTCACTGAAAGCATCTGAAATTTTTTATTTATTCAAATTGCTCAAGTCAGAGGTGACCTTTTCAATCCAATTCTGAAATTCTCACTCTCAGGAAGACATGATTTTTCAAATGTCTCACATCTTCCCTGCTCCCCATTATGGTAAACATTGATGGTTTTATTATCAGTCAGCTATTTTGGAATGCATGTTCACTTGTCAGTAATTCTGTTATTTCAGTGTTAATAGTTACGACAAGGATGATGGGAAGTCAAGTCAGGACCATGACACAAATTTCACCAGTAGTGATGATTCTTTTCCTGATCAAGAAGCAGATATTAAAAGAGAAATCTTGACAAAATCTCTAAACTTTGTGCCAGAACATGGATGGTCATCTGAGGCCATTTCTGCTGGGGCTGAGACTTTAGGGATGTCAGGCATCATCGAGGGTTTGTTTCCACGAAAGGGTGGGGACCTTGTACTACATTTCATTGAAGATTGCAACCTCAGACTTGCAGAAAATTTGGCTGCAGAGTCCAGAGCAGCAACAGAGTCTGATGGGGAAACAAAACCGTATGTTTTATACATAAAATAAAGAAATATTTTTAATAGAACTTAAAAGATAAATGCTTTATTAAACCAAGGAGAAAAAAAGTAGTCCTAGGATGGAAGACTGTTGTTATTTCTTTGAATCCAGGTGAAAAAAATAAATAAAGTTGAATTTTTGTTAAGTTTAGTAGTCCTTTGAAGTGGACTTTTTTGATAACTTATGAATTCATGATTGAGTAGTAATAAATTAATAAAAATAAATAATGAGTACAGTTGTACACAAGAGTTGTTCTTAGAAGGTCTGTTCATTATGGTTGCTGATTTTTTTTTAATCACGTAGTGCCGTCAGTTTCACTAACAGAGTTGAAGGAGAAATATTGCAATGGTCACAATGAACCTATGACAGTGAAAGAGTCTAAAGAAACAGTTTCATAAAAGTTTTTAAAGTTTAACACCAAAATGAAAGGGAGACAGATCATTGACAAAAAAAAAATGTTGGACATTAGTCCTTTGTCGGAGTGGGTGATCTTCTTCTGTCAATTAAAATTAATATAATTTTATCTGGTTTGTGATTGGTGAGTGAAGTCACTTTTCTAACTCTTATGACAATGATGATTCTGATCATTACTTGATTACCCTATAGCCTTTTATGCTCTCACCCAATAAATTAGACCCTGCCTGCATTGTTTTACCTTAGTTTAAAGTACCAAGTCTCTGCTAATATTCTTTGTAAAGAAAGTGAAGGACTTGACTTGTTTGATTATAGGAAGAGGAGTGCTGGTGTAATTATCCGTGGTGCTATTGAAGATCGATTAAGGATGGTGATTCCTTTTATTGATAATTGGCCCCAGGTAAAACATTCCTGCAGCGGCTCACATATATTTCAAACATTAAGAAATGCCCTCAGTGAAACAAACAGACCACAATACCAGGATCACTACCCAGGGGCGGATACAGGGGGATGAATTGGGTGGATTTTCACCCCCCCTTTTCTTCAATTTTCTGGTACATTCTTAGTAATTGCCACCCTTCTTCTCCAAAAGTCTCTGGTACATTCTTTGTATTATTCACCCCCCTTCTAGAATTTTCACCCCCATTCTAGAATTTCTGGATCCGCCAATGCTACCCTGTTCTTTTTGATAAGTGTGTGGGTTATTTTAAGTCTCCCAATAGAGTGTTGGGAGACTGGACCTAGGGAATAACATCCTTATCTGAGAAGACACGAAGAACCATTTGTGTAGATAATTTTAGAACAAAGGCAGCACTTTCTCCTCAATTATTTTAAGACCCAGCTGGGAATCAAACCTGAGCTTGCTGCTCAATAGACTGGCAGCACCTTAGTTGCTTTGATTAAGGGACAACTATATCAAAGGTATATTAATATATACATTTACTACTCATTCAGGGATACACAGTTTTAATCCTAAAGATAACTCGGTGTCTGGCCATTTCATTTGAAAAAGAACAGGATTTGAACCCTCAATCCACAAGATCTAGACCACCTTTACGGCTAATAATCAGCAGAGTGTGATAGAAATGATTATTAAATAAGTAGGTGGTATCTGTTTTTCAGTCTTATGGTCTGGTGAAGGGTTTCACATTTTGCTATATTAAATATTATATGAGGAAAGTTGGATTGAATGTGAGCGATGCGTGTCACTGCACACTCTGGAGAAGAGCCATTGCTGACTATCATGCAATGTCTATCCCACGGTAGTGGCCAAAGACGAAAAGTGGATAGATAGATAGATAGAAATTTATGCATAGTATATTTAGTGGCAAACAAAACAGAAAATATTTTGAACTGTGGATAGTATATTGATCAAAGCCTTGTATGTTGTCTTGAAATAAATTACAGTAACTAAAGTAAACCAGAAAAATTTAGTTGTGGTTAGTACAAAAATAAAGCTTGCAGGAGAAAAATAATTTATGAAATTTAAAGAAATTGAAAAACAAAGTTAGCAGCCTTTTGGACAGGCAGGGTTTGTAACCACTAAATTATTTACTAAATATTAAGATTTTCAATCCAGTAGAGAAAGAATGAAAATTAATTTGACAAACCAAAATGACAATTTATTGCAGCTATAATATAGCAATAAAATTTATTAGTATATTAAAACAACAGTGAATAATTGTCAGTAACTTATTATCAACTGGTTATTTAATTTAAATTCATAGGCTATGGGGCTGATGCTGTTACCACAAAATGCACCTGATGCCATTCGAAATGTTGCACATATGGTAGATGAGATTTGGTATCATGTTGGTGATACATCAACTGATGTAAGTTATTTGTGTTGTCAATCACTTCATCATAAAACCTAAATCAAAGTCCTAAATCCTTCCTGTTTGTAGAATACTAGCTAAGTGTCAGAGAAGACTCCTCTTGCAGTTTTGTGTGAGGTCAATTTTCTACAATACTTATTATTGAACTTATTTTAATTTTACTAAATTTGTTTTAAAAATGTTTAACAGATCAACTGGTACACAAAGAGAGGGGTCCTGGCTGGAGTTTATGGTGCTACAGGTGAATGACGAGAACTACTTTGTTTATTAATGGCTGATATAGTCAGAGGGTCCAAAGAGACTATCCAGCCTCCCTGAATTTTGAAGCAGTTTAGTTTTCATCTTTCATCTTGAAAATTCCTTTAAATTCTTAAGTACCTACATATAATATATGTACACTTGTAAGAACTTGCTAACAAACCATGCTTAGACAACGAAACCAAAATGTGTACATTAAGACTCCAAGATTTTTTAAGAAATTAAAATAATTATGTTCAAAGATCAGAATTTCTCTACTGTACTGTAGATCACCTGGTGTTCTTTCTCAAATTATTTTTACCTATTTTTTTAATATAAGTATTATTGCTCAATTCCTAATGCTTGTTCTACCATTATTTATAAAGTAAATGACGCATTGTCTGCATGTTTACAGTTTTTTAAACTTATATTTGCTTTTTTTTAATTTTAGAGTTGTATTTGGTACAGGACAGGTCCCCAGATTATGAAAGGACATGGTCGTTTCTTGACAGGAGAATGTCAGACATTGAGACTTTAGTTCGTACAAGAAGAACTGTAAGTTTTGTAATGTTAAAATATTGTTCTTTTGCCAATTGCAAGTTGTGAAGTTGAGTTTTGGCGAGCTTTTTGATTTGAACAAAGCCAATAGTAGCAAAAAAGTATATAATTATATAATGTATTTAAATAACAAAAGAAAAGTACAATGAGAAACTATTGTACAAAAGAATGCTTCAGCTGCTTGAGTAAGAATGTAGTTGTGGAAAGGTCAGGACAGTCTATACATTCAATCATGTATACCTATTTTTAGAGCGGAGGGATTGGCGCAGTGGTAAGATCTCTGCCTCCCAACCCTAAGGTCCTGGGTTCAATCCCCAGCCTGTTGACCTTTTTTCTCATTAGGTTAATGAGTACCAACATATATGGTCCATATTAAAGCGGTTGCCAGAGATGCCTAATTTATGTGCTTTTGGTCCACTGGGGGTAAACTGATTATTGTAATGCGCCTTTGAGCATATATATCCATATGGAAAAGGCATAATATGAATATATCACTTTACTTTTATCCCTTTATTACACAGTGAAACACATAAATTTATTTGATAATTATAGCAAATCTTTTAATATTCTGAATTTAGTCTATGGTTAACCGTTTCTTATACACAATTGAATTTATTTCCTTTTGTTTATAGCTTGAGAAGGCTTCTTCAGATGCTACAAAACTTTTTTGTGCAGCAGTAACAACTGTAAGTACGTACTAGTTATAATTATATATTAAATACATCACATAATTAATTTTCAAGATAATTTGCAAATTCTTAATCCAGAAAAATTTAGATTAGAGGAAATAAGAATCGTGATTAGAGCTGATTAGTCCATCAGTTTAGTTATAATAGTTAGTTTTAATTAATAATAATTTATATACATTTTAAAGTCTGTGCTGACTGAGCTTCATTCTTGTTCTTGAAGTTGTCAGTGGGAGATGACAAAAACCCTTTCCTTTTTTATAACTACGGAGAACAGTACAACATCAACTAATTCCTCTTTTCCTAGTTTTGCCTCCTCAAAATTTCCTTGTTAGCATTTAAACACCACTAAGTAAGAGGTTTCTTTTCTTTACAAAGCTGCCCTATCCTTGGGACAAGATAAAATAATTAAACAATTGAATTTCCCACCCCTCTGGGTATAAAGTCGATAGTTTTATAAGCACTCGGATGTACAGTATGGGTTGGGTAACTCTAGATCCAGAATTGAAATGATCAGTCTTCATTTTCAGTCCAGCTTTATTTCTAAATTATTTGTAAGTGCTGATTAGAATAACTTAGACCATAATGTTATCATGGTTATCAGTAATTTTAGTCTTGAATTTTATCAAATGACCAAACCATAACTATTGATCAATTGTGTTTATTCTTTTAGGCAAGAAATATGACTGGATTTAACAGCAGGCAAAGATAGTATGATATTAGCTGACATAATTATTTTCTGCTTGCACAAGACTCTGAAGATCCACATTGAAACATCACCCAAATAACCCAAGTGTCAACACCAGCCAGTTTTTTTCTACCATCCAAATCTTGGATATGAACTTTTGGCTGTATGCACTGACCATCAGTACTTTTGTTTAGATTTAAAATGAGGCTATAATATAACAGTTAATTTTGACACAGTGACATGTTTGAAAGTGCTAAAACTTTAAGATTTACAAGTCTTCACAGCTGTTATGAGGTTCTGGCCGGTAATATTTTTGAAATGATATTGAACTGAGGGAAGAGTTTCCTTTATCCTTAGTAACGTCATGTAAATAAATTGTAAACGGTTGAATGGCCCTGATGTATATTTTTGTTTTTCATCTTGATTTTTTTTTCTTTTTGCTTTTTGGTGCTTGTTTAGGTTGAAGGCAATAAAAATTCTGTTTTGTGCTTATTTAATGATTAATAGAGTTAAACAATTGTGTCATTTCAAACACTTGCTTTCATTGGTGAAAATAATTTTTTATTGAAAATCAGTTACAATCATGTATAACTGTTGGATTTTTTATTGGGGCTCGTTTTTTTATAGGGGCACATATTGGAGAAGGATACTGATTTTAAAATTTGTTACTATAATGATTGTAATTATGCAATTTTAAGCAAGTTTATTATTCATCTTCAAACACAAAACAAATAATCGGCATACTTATGCCTTCATCAGTGCCAAAGTTGAATTTAATTGTTACTAAGTTATTCCTAAATTTTCATCGACATGATAATATAATACATTTCTAAACAAATTCTAAGACAAATATTGAGCAAGTCCTCTCTTAGTATTCACTTAGATATCTTAGAAGATTTTGATTTCATTGTCACCAATCAACATCTATCAGTGGTGGGAAGGGAAGAGGGAGGGGGGGGGGTGTACTTAATCCAATTTCAATTTTAGTCTTCACAGGGAGTAACTATAACCAAGAGGGGCTATGATACAAGGGAGGGCTCTTATCCCAACTAACCTAGCACAAGTAAAAAAAAAATTTAAATATTCTATAAATTTATAGTTTTTAAAGACTAAATTGGTCCAAATCGTCTTCAAATGTAAGAAAAGTGGAAGATACCAGATCTTCTTGAAAAAGTTAATATACTGTTTTAGTACTAAAACTTGTGACTGCAAACGTATGGCTCACAGTTTTAATAATATACTTGAAATATTCAAAAATAGCTCCATTGTATGAAATTCTGCTCAAATTTTTTTTTTGAATTTTTACTTTTAAATTTAGTTTTTATAGGAAAGTATTATCATCTTAAATATCTTAGGATATCTCAAAGCGCTTATCAACGTTTATTATAAAAAAGAGAATGCAAATAAACATCTCTAAACATGTACTGTAGGAATTTAACCTTGATTTTAGCTGCAGTTGAAATTTGCATCTAATGTCCTTATTGGGTCAAAAGTACTTAATTTTTGCAAGGGATTTACAAATTTTGCCAACAAAATGATGTTTTGACTGAAATTAACATTGTTTTCAATGATGAAATTCCTTTAATACCATAGAACATAATATGCATAAATTAATAATACATGCTTGGCAATGCTTAATAGTTTTAAAAAAAGTATTGAAGCATAAATCAATAACTAGGTTCAGTACAGCATTTCATCCACATTTTAAACTCAAGATTAAAAGTTTTGTGATTTTGGTCTTAAGGAGGTTCATACTCTAGGTTCAGTGATGATTATAAGTTAAAACTTCAACCTTGAGTTGTCTAAATTAAGGTATTTTGTGGACCATATATAGATGCTGGTGCACATACAATTCCCTGTAAATTTTTTTTATCTATAATTATTTAAGCTAGGTTTTTGATGAATTAAATCATTTTTGGTTCAAAAATTTTGTACTCAAAATATTTCCTTCTTGCAATGTGAGTGTCCAGCCTGCAAGACATAGAAGGAACATGAACTACACAAGTTATGGCAGTTCTATATGTCATCTAGTGATAAATCTTTAATCTATTTAAATCATAATTTCTATTAAATGTCTTCAAAAATAATATTAAATATATATCTAGTCCCAATAAAATATTGCTTGATTGTATTTAACACCCACAACCACTCTTTTTGGTTTTCTCTTCTCCTGCAGTATGAATCTGAAATACATCATCGCTTTGCATCGTCGGTTTTGCACATTCCATCAGCTGCTGTGCTATGCTTCTGAACATAGCATGAACTCCTTCACCAGTTTTTGCTGAGACTCTGAACAGACAGGACTCGCTAATCTCATTGTTCTTAGCAAAAGAAATTGCTGTACTTTCTTCAACTTGTGATCGTTCCTTTTCCAAATCAATTTTATTTCCAATCAGAAATTTCTTGGCCCCTTTAGCATACCTATCAGCATCTTCAATCCAGCAGCGAAGGCTTGTGAGAGAATTATGCTCATCAATACTGTAAACAAGTGCAACTGCTGCAGATCGATGGTAATAATTACTTGTGATTGAGCCTTGTCGTTCCATTCCAGCAGTGTCCCAGAGGTTAATCTTCAAGCAATTCAAAGTTTCTATTTAATTAGTGAGTTAAGACATGGATTTAAAAGGGGGCATAAGAGTGTTTAAAAAGCTATATGAAAGACACACTGTGTGGAGTTAAACTTGTAAATAGATAATTATCTTATAGGAAATGTAAAAAGGATTATAACAAAGTGACAAAAATCTATTAATAGGTATGACTTAATTAACACGGTTTGTTGTGATTTACATGTTTAAGTGGTTTTAAGTAACACAGTTTTGATGCACTACTGTAGTCATTTTCACTGTGGAATGTGCTTTTCACAAAATGATTAGTAGTTCTTTATGGAGTGTTATTAAAGAATGAAAACATAAAACCCAATAACTGTGTCTGTTTAAATTTGATTATCTGCCTGTTGCTTATTAAACAAAGCTTCCCTTGTCCTGGATTTCTTCATAAAAATTAATTAGTAACATTGATTTAAAAAACTGTCTCATTTGTTGAGCAAAGTCTAAGTGCTGTTGGACATTATTCTGTATTCTGTTGAAAATTAAAGCAGTAATGACAGAGACAAAGGTCAACATGCTCAAACTGTTTCAGACACAGTAGCTGTTCAATATTAAAATGACTGAATTGATAAAAAATACAAAACAGTGTTGATAGTATTCATAACCAACTTTTGAAGCTTTGAAGAATGATGGAATTAGTACAGCATTGCAGTTTCAAACAAATTGGTTAGTTGCAACATTCAACTAAAATGTCTAAACTTTTCTACCATGCAGTTATACTTAAAAAAAATTAAAATTTGCTTTAGTTTTGCTGACAGTTTGATAACAATTAAAATGCTTCTATCTTCTTGCACAACATGGTTGTGTTCTTCACACAAATGGCAAGGTCTATATATGGCTTCCAGACTGGCCTGCCCTTCTTTTTCACATAACCTGATTCAGCCTTCCATCCTTTGGAATTTGATAAAATGAGTACCACCTTCGGCTGGGGGCTAACCTGCGATGCATTAGGGACAGACCATTAGAAAAAGACGGAGAGGGGGTGACAATTCCCAAAAAAAAATTCCTGCAAGGATTAATTGTG
>JAOEHV020437455.1:0-10359 GCA_025447995.2 Isaurus tuberculatus | reverse complement strand
TTTTTCATTCTGAGCCTGAGCTTGTTCTTAAATTGTTCTTAATTTTTGGCCAATCTGAGCCTCATTGTTCTTATAAAAAAAAAAAGCGTGTATATGATTGTGAGTTGCATTGGTTCGCGAATCCACCCGTTTCGAATTAAAATGACAATCGGCATCTGTAAGTGCGGATCTACCACAAAATGCCCGTGTTGTTGTGAGTATTTTGAGCGTCTCAGAAACAGCGTGCGAAATTACGAAAATTTTCAACCGGTCAATCTAGTTATATTTTTCCGAATCGCAGTTTTTTGGTGGATTTCAAAAGCGCTATCGCCAGTATCGGGTTCAGTGTGTTTTAGAGGCAATTTTACCGGCCCACAGTCGAAGTAGCCGGTAAAAGCCGGCTAATCGACGTTAATTTCGCACCCTGAGAAAGAAATTCGTTTGAAATCTTTTGCGCAGGCAATGCTGACATTATTTTCAATCGGATTTGCCAAAACGAACTGAACTCCACACAACATGAAACCAGTACCCGTCTTGTCAAACATCTTGCGTGACTTGTTCTACCCAATAACTTCTGGGTAAAACTTCATCCAAAACGCGACATAGAAAGATAGACGAAAAGGTAAACCTAGACTCGGGCCCCCTACGAGGGAGCCCGGGGTGTTTTCCATTTACCATGAGATTCCGAAAATTCCGGTTGGGATGTAAATGGAACGCACGTTTTTCGTTCGTTCCATTGGAAAATTTCCGGAATAAGTGGAACTTGTGAAAAGGTAGTCCTGTTTTCCCGTTGGAAACTTTTCCGATGGAAATATGTGTTCCATTTACAAATTTTCACAATGTTTCACCACGTTTACCAGTTCCAGGCTATTCACGGCCACAATTAACTATACGGAATATTTTGTCAAATGGAACAGGTTCTGCACCCGATGGGAATTTCCACCGAAATTTCCGAATTTTTTTGGTAAATGGAAAACGCCCTAGGCTTCTGGCTTTTTTGTTTCAAGGCTCAAATTATCTCTCCCTGGGGGCGAGCTTTAGGTTTAAATACCCCTCCACTACCCCTCCCTCTCCCGGTCCCTCAGCTTCTCCTTTCCCTCGAAAGGTAGCAACAAGAACGCTGTCCGTTTCTAAGGTGTGACGTCACAACAATCGAAGAGAGCAAAATGACATCCGATAGTAACGGATTGATCACTGAAATGGTTTGCTTTGTTGCCCCTCTACTAACTGTGGTTTGAGTTACGAAAAGAAGCTGCGAACTAGATTTGCCTGTTATCTCTGAAAGGTCTTCAAAATGGTTTTAAAATATGGATCTTAAACTTATCCGAAATCAAAAATGGACTTCGGCGCTGGAGTCTGCAACGCGTCTTTTTGTCAACATCCCGAATGTTGGAAAGCAAGCGTTCAAAAAGTGAGGGAAGCTGTCCGGTTTAGAAATGGCATAAAAAATGAAACAGAACGTGGATTAAATGACGTACTTGTTGAGGCAGTGCGAGAAACATATCCATCTGACGGTAATGTGCTGGTTTAATTTCTCTTCAACGTGTAATTGCCATGAAGTCAAGTATTTATAATGACAACATGTTTAATATCCTTTTAAAGTTTCTGTAAGCGTCTAATTAAATTGGTTGTTATAAGATTTTTACCCCTGTGACTGCTAGATGAGTTTATATATTCAATGAATGTTTCAAGGATACATCTCAGTTTATTGAAAGGGATTGAAAGTGAAACCAACTAGAATGCTTTCACATGGACTACGTATCAATTGTCTTTAGTGTCAAAGGTGGATCGGAATCAGGACAATTTACTTGGAGTCTGGAACCCTGAAGCTGCGAGGTCTTTTTTTGTTTTATCACACAGCTAGTCAGACAAGTTATAAAGTTAGCAGGATGGGAGAGAAAGCTCACTTGGGAACTTTCGATATACCTCAAGTTATCTCGTGAATAAGAATTGGGAATGCAGAGTTTGTTGAGTGATGCTAATATGAGAGAATAGTTTTGAATATTTACACAATTCTGTTTCAACGTTTCCTTTCACATATTTGATAATTTCAAGAGGTAAACTTTCCGTACTACCCCATATATTCGTTATGCATACAATCTATTCAAAAGAGAAGCAAATAATTAGCAAGTCAAAGTTTTCAATGTGCCTTATATGCATTAATAAATTAAATGAATGTATGGAGTAGTAAGGAAATATTGCCCAGCTTACATTTATCTATTTTTTTTTATGATAAACTAATCAAGCATCTGAAGCTTCTTTGTGTCTTCTTCTGTCTTTTCACAGGTCTGCCAATCCCAGAAATCCTAAAAAATTAAGATTTTAGTTTTTTCCTTAAAACTTGAGATTTCACCAAAAAAACTTAAGAAACAGAATCAAAGAATCACAAAGAAAAAGTAGGTTGGGGAAATGTTTGACCTAGCACAAAATGATTTTTCAAAAAAGTATATTAGGCTAAGTAAAAAAACTTATGTTTAGCATTCCTGCCCGTTTCCTTTTTTGAGGCCACCTCCTTTTGTTTAAATATCAAAATATATATTAAAAGTGGAAAATAAAATTCATTTTTAACTTTTGTCTTATCTGGCTGTGTTCTAGTTGCGGAGTCAAATAAATCAAGCATTATCAAAAGCAAACAAACCAGATTCCAATATGGATGAAGTGTCATGTAATGTCTCAAATACCTTTTGTTTAAAAGTAATATGATATCAGGCATTACTACTGCTCACATTTAAAGCCAATTCCAAAAAAAAAACAAAGCCCCACTTCCCCCTCCTTTTTCAAAAATCCAGATGCTAAACATAAGTTTTTTTACTTGGCCTTAAATGTTGTATTGAAAGTGCCTGTTTTCACTATAAGGTATTGCACTGGGTTCACAGACCTTCCAACCTTCACGCATTTTGCATGTTTTTCACACATTTTTTTTTAAATCATGCATCACGCACGCCTAAACATTTATTGGTCATTTTCACGCATTTTCCAAAAAAATCAAATATTTTTCCAAAGGACGCGTAGTCAAAACAAAGAATCAGAGGATTGACTAGCCTCGCTTCCACGCTACTAGTTCCGTGACAAATGGGGGCAAAATTTGTGATCTTGAGTAAGATTTTCGTGACATTTAACATGATGCTATCAGTCATTTGGCAGACAAGTACGGCAAAATGGCACTGTTTTGAAGGTCAAGATGCTTGAACAAAACTGTGGAAAGGGTGTTTTTAGCCATTCTGGGGAATGTAATTTTCAAAATTTTCCCCTTGACACCAATCATGGTGGTGCCTCGCAGTGACACTATATCCAGTGAAATCTTTCACGCATTTTTATTCTCAAAAGTTGACAGGTCTGGGTTTAAGGTAGATAATTCATAAACAAAAGAAAATCCTGTAGGCCGATCAGAAACAGTTTTAGCACAGACATATCAGTCAAAAATTTTGTATGAGTGTTTTAGCCAATTGCATCATCGGAAAGTAAATAACAAAGTCAACGTGTTGAAATCCTATGCAACTGTGAGGATACTGCAAACACCTACCAGAGGTAATCCAAGAATTCCTTTGATTTACCTCTGTATTCTAAAATCAGGTGCGTATGCAGGGGGGGGGGTGCATCAGGTGCACATGCACCCCCCCCCACTTGATAAAAAGGTCCGCTCAGTCAGATCAGATACGGCAAGATAAGAACAAAAAAGGGATGAAATAAAAGAAAGAAAATGGACAGCAGTTCAGGTCGGGGCTACAAATTATATAGTAAATATTTTTCGACTTTTTCATGTTTTCTTATCCATATTGTTGTTACACATATCAGATATCAGAATTGTTTAGATATCATATTTTGAGAACTGATAACCTAAGGTCCGCTAAAGCTTAAAGTGCACCCCCCCCCCCACAGGAAAAGCTGTGTACGCGCCTGAAAATGGTACTCGGTCTATAACTAGTGTTCTGTGCATTATGTTATTGTTACAGTAATAACTTCTTTTAATTTATTATTATCAATTCTGTAGAACCCTTGCCAACTCTTAAAATTATTGATTTGTTTGGGGATACTGAACTTGGTTCAAACACTGCAACTTGTCATGCAACACAGATGAAATCACCACTTTTGCCTTCAAAGACAGATGCACCATCTAAGAGGTTTGTAGAAAACAATTATATGTGTTCCAATACTACATTAAATTATGTCTTTTTTAAAAGTGATGTCTTAATTAAAAATGTTAATAAAATAATTATTTTATTTTGTATTTTGGAAAAGTTGTTACTCGATATAAAATTATAATAGTTGTTGGAATCTTGATGAAAGGGTGACGTTTCACAAGTTAGGAGCTATGAACTGAGCTGAGCTAAATCCTTTTACGAGCTAGTGGCCAATTGGAGCTGGTGCTTATCTCTGGTTTCTATTAGTGTTAAGCAGATGAGGGTCCATGACTCCCCCTGGATGGGACACTAATCCGTCGCAGGTAGCTCCCAGCCGAAGCTGGTACTTATTTACCGACCTCGTAACGATGGAAAGCTGAGTAAGCTTTGGCGGAAACGAAGGTCACACAAATGTTTCAAATTCGGTAGAACCGAGGAATCGAACCTGGGACCTTGTGGTTGGAAGGCAAATTAGATCTTACAAACTGTGCCAACCATGCCTTCTACTCAACCACACAGGGCAACAGTAAATTAATTAGGAACAACGATTTTAGAAAAATAATTCAGTATAGAGAAGTATATTCAATATAAAAATTACAAAACAGTCTGTTTATATCACTGAAGTAAAAAAATAAAACAAATTATGCTAGCAATGCTTTTCTAGTCTCACAATATGCATAATTGGTATTTCAGAGGATATAGTTTGCCATAATTTGCACACACCCAAACCCCTAAAGACTTGCTAAACTCTCTGTGCCCGGCCTGTTCCCTTCCCCAATCACAATATTGTTTTCAATGGCCTTCACCATGATATAAGTCAAGTTTGATTTTTTGAGGTAAATTTTTGGTGTTAAAGGGTACACTTATACATGGCAAAATACAATAAACATTGATAAATCAATTTGTTTCCAGGTACAGAAGAAGTAAGTCATTTGGTTCTCTGACACCAGCTCCACGGCCGTCACCCACATCACCCAGTATGGCAGAGTACCAGAAAAACATGTTTTGGAAGCACACTCTGCCATCAAATAATGCTTCATCTGTTGGTGTTTTTGAGTTGTTTGATGAGGAGGAAATGCAACAGGACTGGCGAGATGTGTTCATTACTTCAGCATATCTTGTTTGGTGCCCATCCTCCAAGGTAAACTGAATTAAATAGCTTTTATAAAAACTTTTGAAAATAATGTGTTTTTGAGTTGATGAACTATAGATTGAAGTGATTAATTATGGCTGTCAGTAGTATGAGAAGCTGACACAATGAGCATTAGCACTTGTACATGTATAGAGCAACAGAGACGCAAATATTTATTGAGGGCACTATATATCCAAATTTGTTTATAACAGCAGATCAGTGGGTTTGGTATTTTAGTAATTTTGAGTGTTTTTAAGCAGTTAAAATGAAAGGATCAGAAATAGTTTGAGAACTTATTTTAGGCATTAAACAAAGAGAAAATGAGAGGCATTTCAAAAAAGACAAAGTTAATGCAATTTTTCTGTTCAGTTTCCTCAATTAACTTCAATATATATATATAGATGCAATGTAGATTGTCTGTTTACACAGAGATTGTGGCAAACTTGGATCAATCTCCTCATTGATTTAACTATTTATAGCTAGAATTGAAGCTGATATATATATTTAATCTTGTTGAATCCTTTAGAAAAAGAATCAAAGAAAAAGAGTGTCCAGTAGCAAGTAAGTATGAAATTGAATGAGACTTTTATAAAATCCTTTGAATAAAGTTCGCTTTTGGGTTTAATTATATAATTACATGAGAATTAATCTAATAAGAAATTAAGATTAGTTCTATCTTGTTGAGTTTGGGTCCTTGGGACAAAGGGGGGCCTCAAGGACCCAAACTCAACAAGATTTGCAGGCTACATTAAATTTGATGGTGATTATGGATTGCATCAGTGTTTAAAATTGTATAATTTTTTTTTAAGTTTGACACAGAAAATAGAGAAAGATTTCTGATGTTTCGGATGTTAGTCCTTTGTCAAAGAAAAGGATTTACTTTCAAAATGTTAGAAATTATTCACAGGATACACATTAGCCCCCAACAGAAGCTTATACTCATCTCTACAATTTGAAATAGTTGGAAGGGGGGGGGGGTTGGGGGAGGTCTGTAAGTACTGTCTCAAAAGTATACCACTCCCCTGCAGCACCATTTGAAAGGCTTGTAATAAATGACCTCAATATTGCAGAAAGGCATCTTGGTCAATAGTATCCAGTAACAGTATGAGCTCTCATTCTAATTTTTTTGCTTAGTTTAATTCATTAGGCCTGTTTTGTTAGCTGTTGGACTATGTGAAATTGATGTTTAATTTAAACTATAAATTCTTTATCTTAAGAGTTGGTATGATGGTAGTCAGTGCGAACAAAACTAAATAACAGTTTGCTAGCTCTTATAATAAAAAAGCATACATGTAGACTTTACACTGCAAAATATAGTGCAAACATTGCTTTAATGTTGTTTAACGCAATTTTTTATTCAATTACTTTTTTTGACTTTTGTTGAAAAGCTTTTTTAAAAAAGCTACTGAAAAGTGTAGTTAGAGCATGTGATTTAATCAACTCTAGCTAGGTTAAATGTTTAATCATCACCATAAGAAGCTGACATTCTGAGTGTCAGCGCTTCATCAGAGCAATTATGCAAGTCAACGCTCAAATTTGCTTCAACAAAGGGCCAACACTCAAACGTCAGTCTAGTTGAAGGGAATGATTAGACGTTTCAACCTAGAGGTGATTCAGTACCATGCTATTTTGACATTTTTATTGATGTTATTTCTTTTTGCCTAGATCTGATAGTGTTGTGGGACAGATGAAAAAAATCCTACCTAAAGATCTGACGGAAGCTATGATGCCTTCAGCTTTGGAATCATATAAGCCTGTAAGGAAATTAACTTGTTTGTTTGCTTGTGGCTCATCAATAAGTGTTTGTATTTTAGCTATGATGATCATGATGATGATGATGGCGATGACAATGTTATATTAGCTGATGATGGGAGTTTAATGTTGATGATGATAGTGACGATAGTTTATTGATGATGATTATGATTTTGATGATGACAGTTTTGTTAATGATGATGATTTTGTTGATGACAATGATGATGGTCATGATGGTGCTAGTTTTGATGCTGATGATGACGATGATGATTACGATTGTGATAATGATTTTTAAGATGATGATTTTGATGATACTGTAATGATGATTTTGAAGATAATAGATGATGAAGACAAAGGTATTAAAGATGATGATGACAATGATAATGATGATTATGATGATAATGCTGATGATGATGATTTTTAAGATGATGACGATAATGATAGAGATGATTTGGATGATGAAGATTACGATTTTGATGATGAACATGAAGAACAATAATTTTGACAACGAGGAGGAAGATAATCATGGTTAATAAAGCAATTTATAAATTGTTTTCTTAAAAACACAATAACTAAATTATTAAAAGGATAATTAAACTTTGTTGAAGAAAAGGCCTTTAAAGATTCTTGTTTGTTTTTGATTTAAAACAAGATAAAAAGACACAAAGGGATTATTAACTATTAAGAAACTGAAGTCAGGGAAAGCAGCAGGACCCGACAGTATACCGCCAGATCCACACACAACTGCAGGCATGCTGTATGAACTCTTTGAAAAAATTTGGGAAGAAGAGGAATTGCCAACTGAGTGGAACGAAAGCCACATTATTAAAGTCCCCAAGAAAGGAGATATAAGAGAATGTAAGAACTACAGAGGAATCTCTTTGCTGACAACGATTGGAAAGATCCTAAACAGATTTATTTAATGCGTCTACAGACAGCTGCTGATTCTATGTTAAGAGATCAACAAGCCGGTTTCACAAAAGACCATTCCTGTCCTGACAAAATAGCCACCCTTTGAATAATCATCGGACAGTCCATTGAATGGAATACCTCTTTCTATGTTAACTTCGTAGATATCGAAAATGCTTTTGACAGTCCTGATAGAAACGTACTCTGGAGCATTATGATGCTCTATGTACAGTATTCCAGGAAAATTCATCAGGATTATTAAGAACTCTTAAGATGCGATGACTTGTAAAGTAGTTCATGCTGGGAAATTGTCAGATGCTTGTCACCATTCTTGTTCCTGCTGGCGATCAATTAGACAATGAAGGAGACGACAGATAACCAGCAAACTGGCATCCGGTGGAACTTAAAGAAACAACTTGACGATCTCCACTTCGCAGATGAAATCGTGCTCCTCTCTAACAACAACCAACAAACCAAGGCTAAAGCCGAATGTCGATAAAACCAAGATCATGAAGATTAACTGCACATCAAGTAGGCCAATCAAAATCAGTGATAGGAATCTAGAAGATACTTCATCATTCCTATACCTGGGAAGCACAGTTAGTGTAAATGGAGGAACTGACAAAGACATCAAAATCAGAATCAAACAAAGCACGAGTGGTTTTTAACTTGCTGACGAAAGTATGGAATTCGCGTGTCATCTCCCGCAAAACAAAGCTCAGGATTTTCAATTCAAATGTGAAAAGCGTCCTGTTGTATGGTTTATAGACATGGAGAAACACAAAGACATCTAACGACAAGCTGCAAACACTCGTTAACAAATGTCTGAGAAGAATCTTGAAGATATTTTGGGCAGACAGAGTAACAAATGAAAATAAATTTGGAAGCAAGCAAGTCTGGAAGCCATTCAAATACAAATCAGGCGAAGCAAATGGAGATGGATTGGCCACACGTTAAGGAAACATCCAGGCAGTGTTACAAGACAAGCTCTTAAATGGAATCCCTAAGGTAAGCTAAAAAGAGGATGCCCCAAGAACACCTGGAGGCGTAATGTTGGGGCGTAGATGAAGAGCTGGGGCCACACATAGAACACCGTAGGAAGACTAGCCCAAAACGCGACGAGATGGAGGAAGGAAATCGTTGATGGCTTATGCTCAAAGAGGAACTAAGGGCCCAAGTAATTAAGTAAAAAGGCGGAAAGTCGTTTGATGAAATTCCTGCCCAAACGTTTTCTATTTGGATCAGCTTTGTGTAGGTTAGAGGCGTTTCGTGTCATTGCTAAATTTCCACTGAGACTAAGTAGGGCCGGTCTCAAGATTGTGAAGGACACCTTTTGGCAAATCCTGGATTTTGTGATTTGTGATTGTGTAAACTCTGCTTTGCTTTATTACGATACGTTCAGTGAACTCTGAAATCTTTTGCGTTCTTTTCCCAAGGTTGTAATTGCAGTGAACTTTCATAACCCTTTTGGAATATATTAGCATATTGTTATTCACACGGTGGCGAGAATGACAGGAAATTCGTGTGAAATGCGCGAGTATATAGTCCCCTCAAATGGAAGTGTTAAGATGCATGGGAGGGGGCTTTGTTCATGCCTTTGGGAACTGCTTTTCCTGTGACATTTTGCAGAGCAGGTTCAGTGTCCTTGTTATAGGAAAGTATGATTAGCGTTTCTGCCACAAGACATCTGCAAATCAGAGCAAGGTCAACAAAGAAAGGCTTCTCATGGATGCAAGTGGATGCTGTATGCGTTATCTTCCAATCATATATTTTGATCGAATCTTTAAAGTTGAACTTTTTTTTCTGTTGCAAAATGAATAGCTCCTTTCGTTTAGCTGGTTCCCTTTATCTAGAGGATTCCGTGGCTAGAATTGTTTTAATACAATGAGAGTTAACAAAGACTGGGCAAAATTATTGATGGTGCTTAAATTCCACTAACAGTTAATGGATGTGAGATGATGCAGTGGACTTTGTATCCAACATTACATGAGTAGACCATCTTAAAACATAGGCATACTCTGGTGGGATCGTTCCAGAATTTTACCTTTGAGGACTCTCTTGAGCCAAACATAATGTAAATAATTTGAATTAGGATATCAATCTTGATCAACCAAAGAACAAGTCAATACAAGACGAAAACATTACATACTAAAAAAGTTAATTTTTTGTTTTCTTATATGTAAGTAATTAAAAATTATATCAATGACTTAATGTGTAATTTATGTTACTAAATCTAATAAAGTTTTTTTCTAACTTTATTCTTTTTGCTAACTAGCCTGAACATTTCTCTCAACAGCTTGCATGAAAATTTTTTCAATAACTTTATTCTATAAAAACGACGATCATTTTATTTATTGATTCATGATTTATTTGTTAAAATGCTAAGCTAAGCTAAATCGTTTACGAGCCTAGTGGCCCATGGAGCCGGCGCTTATCTCCGGTTTCTGTAGTGTTAAGCGGATGAGA
>JAOEHV020437253.1:0-10363 GCA_025447995.2 Isaurus tuberculatus | reverse complement strand
TCAGAAAATTATTATAATAACTTAAACCAACACTTAATTATTGCCTGAAGATGAAGCATGGCGCTTCGAAACGTCGTCTCAATTTTTCTAATAAATTGAACTGATAAAAGCATCGAATAATAATCAAAACCCAAAGTTATCACGTGACGAATCTCCCTAGTAACAAGTCGGTGACGGAAGAGCTTAATTATAGTTCTTGACAACCTTACAAGATGAACAAAGAAATTGAACTGCTATTGTGATTTTGTCATGTACTTTTCTGGACATATGGGGTAACTGTGATCCCCATTTAGCTAGAGGAAACCCTTAATCAACACAGTATAACAAAATGCTGATACTAAGGTGACAAATTCGGGTTTTACAATTCATTACAGAGACTTGTTGGTATGAATATGCCACTCAATCGAGACGGAACAGTCAACTTCAATGCGACACTATTTGGTCTTGTCCGCACAGCTCTTGCCATCAAACGACCTGAAGGTAGGCCCGGCTTTTTGACAGCTCCATTTGTCAAATATTATTATTTATTATATGGTTAGATAGTTTCCTGCAATCTGATTGGCTGCTGGGAGGGCAAGATTTCCCTATAATGACCAGTCATTATGACATTTTTTTAAAATAAAAAAAAGCCTTTTTTTTGACATTTATTTTTGACTGTTCAGTTTTAAAGAAATTATTTTTGCCTGTTTTTCCGTGACGACTGCCGATTCGGCTGAGCGAACATCGTTTGAAATGGGTGCGCGCGGAAGCGGATATGGAAATTAACTTCCTGTGTTTTTTCCGAAAATAGACTATATACGGCCATATAATAAATATCTTATTAACCTCGTCCATTCGATCATTGCAGAGAAATCTCATGCAAGACCTCTGTCTTGTTGTAATGACCTCGGTCTGAGATTTCCCTGTAATGACCTCACTCTCGGTTAATAAGTAGTATTTATTATGTTATTATTCCTATTACTGATACTCGTTTAGAAAATAAAACTCGAGGGTCAAAATACCACTTTCCTAAAATTTCACTTAACGTTTATATGTTTCGTATTCGGAATATAGTAGCAGGCTCTTTTTTGGTCATTTAAAAACGAAAAATTTTGCAGGTACTCGCTCAAATACAATTCTATGTTTTACTTACCGCCCTATTTAGACCGCTGTGCAGTTATGCGAGACAGACACTGATCATACAAAACGAGGGGAATGGACGAGGGGGGGGGGGAGGTTATTATGAACTTGGGGCTGTACAGGGAGATTAAGGCTTTTTAGACATGGGGCTTAATAGAATGGGAGATAACTTTTGTCTTTTGAGTGTTGGGTATTTTTCAGTACATTTTAGAGTGTTTGAAAAGTTGAGATATATAATGTCATTCGGAGAGTAAATGGAATACCTCGCAGCTTACATTGCTGATGTTCGAACTCGAAAAGAGAGAAAACGCAGTAATTACTAAATATGGCTAGGTATTCGACAGTTTAGCGGTTCAAATACAATTTAAAGGTCTTTGGTAGTTATTTTCTTTAAACCTGTTAACATTAGTGCCAATTTCAAATTTTAGTAGAAGAATTTGTTTTCCGCAATATTTTCCCAAATGATTTTCCTGTAAAATATTTGGTGTAAATTAGTTACTTAGCTTATAATGTCTGGCGATGTCTCCTTTCTTCTCCGACATTCATTTGCGGCTTTCTCCGGTCCTACGTAGCAATATATCTATATCAGTATATCACACTTGATATCTCACGCAGACAAACTGAAACAGTAAATATGTCTTACATTATAATTCTGCCACTTAAAGTCATTACCTTAGTCATGAAATAAATACAAAGACATAACTTCTATGTCATGCAAACGCCGTTTGACAGTGCAAAGCGTTACCATTTCCTTTTTAGACAAATAACTTTATCTCCTATCTTGACTTTTTTCAAGCAAAAAAGGATAAAATTTACAGTCCTAAAGGCAAACAAATATTTCAAACTTAGTAGTTCGACGTCAATAATCTTGTACACAAAACTCCAAAAATTCGCTTTTCATGGCGTATTAGTGAAGACGACTCAAGCAGATGGTCAGTTTTTGTGCATTCCAACGTGCTATTGTTTTCATTAACCAAGGCTCTTTTTAACTTCGACCAATCATAACGCTTTAACAGACAACTTGTTAAAAGTTTGTACACCAATCACAAAAATTGAGCCAACCATTGTCCTTTTATACAGCCTTCATATACACGTGCGGTCGCGTCGTACTTGGTTTTTTGTGGACGTCAATCAAACTTTCTTGTCGGCGGTTGTTTTAACAGAAAGGTTTTAGAATGATGTCCGGGCCACAAGAGACTAGCTTGGAAAACAAACTTCGAGACCGCAGCACGTGTAAATGAAAACGGCTGTGAGATGACTTGCTTATCAAGTACAAAAAATACTTACAAGTTTTTAAGCCATACGATAGTAAAGAAAAACTAACAGATTAAAACCTAATATTGGTAGACGTTAGTATTTGCGATGAGAACTAATGAAATAAAATGTGTGTCTTAAAAAGCAAAAATGTGGTTGTGAGTTCGTTCAATATAGGCGTAAAGCATGCAAAATAAGTACATATATCGGAGACAAAGACCTCGAGATTCGGTGACTTTCTTTTTTTTATCCCTAGTTTAAAATCTCAAGTACGGTTTTGTTTATTACGCAAAATTATCCAAGAAATAATAGTGCAAGATGATGTTTACCTAGAAATCTCAACAGGGAACCATTCATCTGGGACGTACTGGTCCGTATTGGTCTCTGACTAAAAAACTGTATAACAGGCCGGCTAAATTTAATGTTTAACCTTGGATTATTGTATCCTGAATCCCCTGTATTCCCCTGTGATCCCTGTAAAGGTGATGTTACACGATCAAACTTTCAGCGCGATTTTTCGCGCAACGATGTTGCGTTAAAAGTTGACTGTCGTGTAACATGGTACCGGAGCCGACTTTTCCCGCAATATTCTGCTCGGCAACGCTTTGCGAGTTTTGGAAATGGTTTCAAAAACTTTTAACACAAAATGACAAATTTTGAGAAAGTTGGCTCGTGTAACATGTCCCGCCAATTTTCAACACAACATCGTTGCGCAAAAAGTCGCGCTAAAAGTTGGATCGTGTAACATCACCTTAAAGGTGCCTTCCAACAAGAGTGGACTGCCTTTAAAAAATTCTAGCGATATCTCTGATTTATTACTAGCATTTAAGTGTTCATCGAAATAAAATAATTATTTTGCCATGCAATTTTATTACTAAAAATGTAACTAATAATAATAGTCATTATTTTTGTTCAAAAATTGAGTAGCACAATACAATAATTCAAAGAAAAGATTTGAAAATAATAATTGTCTCTAGGACTATAATAGAAACCTTTTTACATCGTTTAAAGCCTGCACAAGAAGAAAAAAAACGGATTTAGTTGTTTTGGAATTAATTAGTTTTCTGATATAGTATTTTGTATATCCGAGTGTTGCGTTTCAAGGACATATAAGCAACTTTTTTCAGATTTTATTTTTTCTTAT
This sequence comes from Isaurus tuberculatus, assembly GCA_025447995.2. Taxonomy (NCBI): domain Eukaryota; kingdom Metazoa; phylum Cnidaria; class Anthozoa; order Zoantharia; family Zoanthidae; genus Isaurus; species Isaurus tuberculatus. Next base: position 6,846 of record JAOEHV020437253.1, on the reverse strand, counting down.
AAAACATTTTAGGGAAAGGATCTTTGGACAAAGCCAACGAAGAGCTCCGGGCAATCATCCTAAAAGTTTGGCCAAGGACGAGTCTCAATTTTTTAGACACACTGGTTCAACCTGCAGGAAGCAGTAAGTTCTTCAACTACCGTATTTATTCAATTAACCGCCCTGGGCGCTTATTAAATTTTCGGACATTGAGAATGGGCGCTTATTTAAGGTGGGTGCTTATTCAAGGCTGATCGCTCAATAAATTTTCACCGTTTTCAGCAAGTGTAGTACTTACTTTGCAACAAAACAATAAATAGTAATAAGAAAACCCAAAGATGTAACAAAATTAAGTAAATTTTCTGTGAAATACTTTGAAGAAACCTCCGTCTTCAGGAAAGTCTCTTATTAGTACTTATTCAAGTTTGAGTGGGGTGGGGTGGGGTGTGTACGCTTGTTAACTTTTACTGCCTTTAGGATGAGTGCTTATTCGAATAAATACGGTATGCGTATACGTATAAGGTATATTATAAAGCGCTTAGAGATTTGATAATAATAAGCGCTATATAAATATGCATCATCATCATCATCATTATTATTATTATTATTATTATCATCATCATCATCATTATCATCATCATCATTATTATTATTATTATTATTATTATTATTATTATCATCATCATCATTATCATCATCATTATTATTATCATCATCATCATCATCATCATTATTATTATTATTATTATTATTATCATCATTATCATTATCATTATCATCATCATTATTATTATTATTATGATTGTTGTTGTTGTACACTGCTCCCAGTAAAAATCTATAACCACTATATTAATTGGGAAAAGCCTCTAAAAACTGGACCATGCCTACGTGAAACTTTCTATCAAACACATTGTTCTGTCTTTCCTTCATTACTTTTATAATTTGTGCATTGCCTGCAGTATAAATTATAACCATTAGCTTATATGTTATTTGTAGCTGATGATTGCAATGGACTTTCGAATGTTCTACTCCATAAAAAGAGAAGATACTTAAATGTACTTATGTTCGTTAAAATTAATATTCTATTAAATCGTCTGCTTAAGTTTTACACTTTTCACCAACATTCATTTCCTTAGACGATGACGTCACAGTTGGGAAATTTTACGCAACATATCTCATCCAGGATTACTTCCGGCGATTCAAACAGCGTCAGAACGCAGAGCGTCTGAGCAGTGACAACACACGTAATAGCCAGGCTTTGCAGGTAGATACACTACAATAATGATGAAAACTAAGGCATCAGATTTGTTCTTTTAATTCGTTCTTTCTCTTGTTTCCAAATTTGTCTAAAAACGATTATCTTTCTACGTTGTAAGGCGGGTTTGAGGACACTTCATGGAATCGGTCCACAGCTGCGTCGTGCTATCTCGGGCCGCCTCGATGATGACGAGGAAGAACTGTTTTTAAAAGAAGTCGAAAATCAGAAATCTCAGGTTTGTTTAAAGCTAAATTCTTTTACGAGTCTAGTGGTCCACGAGACCGGCGCTTACCTCTGGTTTCTGTAGTGTTAAGCTGATCAGAGTCTTTGACTCCCCCTGGACGGGACACTAATACATCGCAGTTTAGCTCTCAGCAGAAGCTGATTTTCAAGATTATTAGTGTAGGGAGATGACAAAAGGCTAACGCTCGAAACGTCTGTTCCTTTTTCGTTCCTTCTTTACCTCAACGGTGGTTTTCCTCTTCGTCTTCGTTCAACATCAATCTCGATTTTTTCTCTCGATACCTTCATCATCAACCTTTTCCCAAAATAATCTCCGCCTTCTTTCTTTCCGACATCGTTTTCATGCAGTATTCAATCAAACCAGCTCCATCTCATCATCTTTGTTTTTACCTTTATCCACTCTTTTCAAATCTTTCTTATTTCTCGTATAGAATTCCATTCGTTAATTGATTTGTTTTTTTTTTTCATTCTTTCCTTGCAGCACAAAGGATTTTGGGAAAGTTTAAAGTCAGCCGTCTCACCGTCTCCTCGAGGCAGTCGTTCAGGAAGGTGAGCAATGCATAGAGGATAATACATAGTTCATGCTATTCTTTGAACACCATGAAAGCTCATTAGATTTGATTTAAGGGAACTTGAAAATCCCTTGAATTTTAGAAACTCAGGTATAGCCCCTTTAAAACTCTCTAATTTGATGATGAGTCAGCTACAATACTTCACTCGTTCTCTAATAACTTAATTTGCTCCAATTTATAGTTAAGATTATCGAATGGTCTTTGTTGGTTCCATTTGTCCATATTTGTTCATATTATGTTGCAGTTTCCGCCGACCTGTTTCGTTTAGGCTGTCGTCATTTATCAAGAAAGGCACGCCACCCGAACAGAAGCGAAACTCGTCTCTTCCCACAGATATAGACATGTTGCAGGTAAGTAAGAGAATTCGAAATAATTTTACCTTCAAGGAAAAACGCTTTAGTAGTAGTTACTATTTATTTAAACAGCCCGAAATCGTGTTTTGCAATTGTAGCGGGATTAGATATTCAGTCTCTTAATAGTACTTGCAGCAACTAATATAGAATTAAGGTCACGGTGGCGGAGATTACCCCCCCCCCGGGGGGGACACCATAATTTCGGGTGTGGGTGTGCCGCTGGACCTTCACAAACCTGACCCTGTTATAGACTAGAAATGGCTTGATTTTGATACCCTGTTCTAAACTATTAAATATTAAACAGAGGTCAGGCCTGTGAATCACGAAAATAATCATGTACATCAAAACCCAGTCAAACCAATTCTCATATCGGGGAAGAATTGTTGCACCCTGTTCTAAACAGTTTGTAAATATTGCAAAATTTAAAACCCTGTTCTAAACAAAAATTTCCGTGATTTATACACCCTGCATTATATTCTAGACTGGATGGTCTGAAAACCATACCCTGAACAGCGGCACATACCCGTACCCCCCCCCGGGGGATTACCCCCTTAGATCTACCATAAATAAAAGTGAATATGAATTTTAGCAGCAGTGGACGGCTGTTTCGACTATATTAGACCTCATTAGGCAGCATGACATATCTAGCAATCAGGCTCGAGTTCCCACACAAGATAACAGAAAATAGTAAAATCAGTATTTACCATATTTTATGGTAGATTTGAAGAAAAATACCTGCTACCAACTTGGCATAGTGGTTTTATTAGTGGCTGCAAATACTAGTTACTTGCACGAATGTGCTATCTTAGTGATCATTATGATGATGATGTGATGGTGATGATGATCGCGATGATTATGATGATGATGATGATGATGACGATGACGATGGTGACGATGACGATGATGATCACAATGACGATGATGACGATGACAAAGAAGAGGACGATGACGACGAGCAGTAATCTGTGTTGAAATATTTTTTAGAATAATGCTTCATTTCATAAAGCCAATTTGAGCCTTTCAGGAGCTTAGTTTTTGATTTGTATGTTAACAATTTCTTTATATCAATCACTTCAGCTGTCTCCAATTTCGGTTGGTGATGATAAACAACCTCTTGTCACACCTGATGAGAATTTCAATGAATTCGAACACCAGGATCGTACTAGAAAAAGGAGTGAGGAAAAGCGAAAGCAGATACCCATAAACCCAGATATCGAGTCCGAACTACCAAATTCTTCACATACAGCCCTTAAACCAGCCCTCAGCTTACCTATCCCACAATCCCATGGTTTCTCAGTAAAGAAACCAGATGCCTCTGAAGAGGACTGGAATCCGGAAAAGCAGGAAGGAAGGAAACGAAGTCGGAGTGAAATCTTGAGCGGTAAAAGCCACCCTTCTTCGTCTGGAGATATTTTTCTTGGATTACCGTCGAGAAAACCTCTGGATAAGGAACATTCAACGAGTGTCCAGAGTCTTGTGGGGAAAGCACTTAAGAAGGAAGGTATTCGTTTGACAGAAGATGACCCTCTCGTTCGAGTAGCAGAGCAGGAGATTAAAGAAGCCTTTGATGTTTCTACTGACGAACTCAATGAAGCTGCCGAGAAACTACTTTCAGAAATTGAAGACAATATTAATCAGAATAGTGACTTTGATACCCTGAAGGAGGAAGGCGAGGATTCTCTTGAAGGGGAACAAATTACGGACTCTCCATGGAGGAGTGGGTTAAGGAATATACCAGAAAGTTCCATTGTGATAACTGACTTATAAGCGAGTTTGTGGTACAGCTTCGGTGAATTTTGCCATATTTGGTTGCTTCCTGCAACTTTGGTGGTTTTGGCTTCGTGTTGCACATCAACAAAGAAATACTTTGCTCTGGAGATGTCCTAAAAACAGCCATGCAGTTGGTGTGAACAAGGCTTCAGTGGCAGAGCTCTCTTAAGGGTCTCACATATAAAATTGCGTAAGAGAATTTGCACCACAGCTTTAACTTACTACAAGTACGAGAATGCTTAAACAACACTTCAATTTTGTTCTGCTTTTTATTCTCTTTTGAGAATAGTAGAAGAATTGCCACTACTCATTTGAGAGAGAAATGTTGGCCAAGCAATCCGGTGGTTCGAGTAAAGGACGCAAGCAAGCAAATCGTCTATTGATAACCAACTGATGAATCGGATCCCTACAGAAAGAGATTTTATGAGTGAAGTTAGGTGTCAGTAGCTGCATCTCTTCAAACACAACAATTACAAAGAAGTTGGATATTGGTTTTTTCCATAAAAGATGCGAGCTCCCGTTTCTTTGTGGTCTTTAGGTATGTAATGTGGCTGCTGCCAATACAGGTAGTTATAGTGTTATTAAGAAATGGCTCTTTGTTTGCAAAAAACGTTTTTTGCATCCACCATCATTTTGACACTGAATAATTATTGGTAAAGTTTTTTAAAAAAAATTTCTATGTGTTTTTCAGTCCGGTCAATTAAAAAGGTAGCCATTCGTCTAACGACTGAAAATGTAGTCATTGTCCTTAAAAAATCAACGCCAACACCATTATAGAATTTTATTGATGTAAATAGAAAGAATTTTAGCTTTTTATGCTTTTTGTTGACAATTTATAAGAGATATTGAGCGGCTAGGTATATATTATTGGTAGATATTAAGAAGTCATAGCTTTTGCTTTTGATTTATTTTAGATGTCTTAAAGCGAATATATCAAAAATTATACTTGGTTTTACTGGACTAAACTGCATGGTTTCTGTATGTTCTTTATTCAAATGATCAAACTTGGATAATGCATTTCTGGCGTTCTTATTGGTTGGCTAATCTCGTTTATCAGCTATTATTCGGTATCGATCACCTGTTATAGAATTTATACCGAGCTGAAAAATTTACTCAGGAAGTTAGTTTTCCCTAAAATGTTTGATTATCCAAGCTTTCAAAATGCAATGAAATTTAATAAAATAATTATTCCACTCATCTTTGTTGGATATGATGCGATTATAACCATCTCGTCTGTTCGGGCCTCGTCGGTTATATATCATTTCATATTCAACGAGCTTTATAGTGCAACAATTGTTAAATATTTAAAATTATCTTATTGTAATAAAAAGTAAAACATGTAGAAAGTCGGAAGTAAGCGAACATTTTTACTTTTCCTGCATATCAGAGCACCTTATGCTTTGGTCAACAATGTCATCCAGAGCAGTTTTAAAGTGCATATATAAATTGCTTGTATATGTTCTTATTATCCAAAATATCTGATTTAAAACGAGTGAAAACTCTTTTATGTGTTATTTTCAACGGTTTGAAAGTTCAAAATCTGTGCTTTGTTGTCTCCATTTTCGTTCAGCAAAAGCTCATTATTCACCGGATATGACGTAGCCAGTGGTTCCAAACGTTTTACTGTTAAGAGCAACAAGCGGAAGAAGACGGGTGATGAAAACTAATTTTCAACCAGAGGCAAAAATATCCGACAATCTTTCATCAAAATGATCGTAAGGTCCAAAAAGTGAAGAAAGAGACAAAACAATGCCGCTTTGGAACCACTGGCTATTCTTTCAATCCCAATTCGTCACCAGTCTCCGGAGACATCGTTTAGGGCTATTAAGCGACTTTGAGGGGTGAAAAAACGGATTATTAACCTCTTTACCTATTTTTCATTAAGCATTTCGGATTCAAGGTGTTTCAAACTAGCGATTTATGGAAAAAAAATTTTTATTTCATATGTACTTTAAAAACGTTAAAACTGTTTACAAGTTTTATTAGAATTAACAAAGTGAAATATGGTATGTTTTGAAAACGTGCTGCTCAGTCCAGGATTTATTTTCTAAACTACAAAGTTTAGTTTTGTTTTTTCATTATCGAAAAAACTTTTAGAGGATAAAACAACGCCACGACCTCAAATGGCCTTTTTTATCACGTGACAATTTCCCTTAGCAACAAGCAGATGGCGGGCGAGTTAACCTACAGTTACTTGACAACTATACAATGGAGACGCAGAAATCCTAACAGTACAGAGATTTAGCACCACATTTACGTGAAACGTGAACGGCAAGAATGACCACGTGACGACAATTTTCCCGCCATTTTTCACGTTTGGCGGTAGAGCTTTACCGTTTCTACGTGAAAGCAAGCTGTTTCGCGTTTGCCAGATGCGTATAAATTTAACCGCCAAACGTGAAAAATGGCGGGAAAATCGCCTCGCACTTGGTCACTCTTGCCGTTCACGTTTTACGTAAACGTGGTGCTAGCTAAGCTAAATCCTTTAACAAGCCTAGTGGAGGGGGACATGGGGATTTGCGGTGTTGCGGTGTTGATGTTTTTTTCCTGCGGTGATGCGGTGAATAAAATCTCAACTTGCGGTGTTGCGGTGTTCTCAAACCCTACGGTGTGCGATGTTTGTGTTTTTCACGCTGCGATGTTCGGTGAAATGAAATTATTTGCGGTGTTG
>JAOEHV020437150.1:0-10365 GCA_025447995.2 Isaurus tuberculatus | reverse complement strand
CTAACCATTTACAGATGTTAGAGCAAAGGCAGCACCTTCTCCTTAATTATTTTAAGACCCTAAGTGTTGGTCCTGCCAGGAATCGAACCCCGGCCTCCCACACAGCAACTAGTCAACTAATAGTGATATAGTCAGTGATAACAATTTACCGCATTATGGTGGGGAAAGAGAATGGAGGTGATTTAAGGTGTAAAGTTGCAAGTCACAAACTCATTAATAATTAAAGGTGTGCTGCTGTTTTGGGGGTTAAATCTATCAATTAGAAAATTACCTATAATTGTTAGTTGAATGACTGACCTTTTAGAAGTGTTTTTGAAATACTTGGCATCACAGAAGCCAGAAGTGTTCTGATGCCCAAACCATCCATCATTGTTCTCTCTGGTATACTGTTTAGAATTTCTGCTGAAAAGCTAAAATCATTAGCATAAAATCTTTTCCATAAACATGGCGAAAAAAGATGTTTGATGAGTCACTTGCCCAAAACACCATCTTTGTGTGCAAATGAGAGTTGGGTCAGTTGTTTTAATCTGCTATCAACTTTTGATAACAGTTAACGGAAGAAGAAATTGCATGCATTCTGAAATACACCTTAAAAGGACTGGAATACCTTCATCTTAGAAGAAAAATACACAGGTTGGTTTATTAATTTGATTTAATCAATTTTCAGTTGAAATGTTTATTCTACTGTAAGAAGTGTAGGAAGCTGATGTTTAGAGAGTTAACATCCTCTTTTTTATAGAGTTAACGTTTTTATCATATTGTGATCATCTCTTTATCCTTTCCAAGAATAAGGTCCACTATCTTCTATCTGGTAGACACTTTATAACGTCTTGACTTGTGGTCCTTGTATTTCTGCCTTTTTGAGTATTACCTCTGTCAGTTGTGAACTTATTCTTAATACTTGGTTTAAATTGACCTGTGTTTATCTTGTTGTAGAGATATCAAGGCCGGTAATATTCTACTCAACACTGAAGGTCACGCCAAACTTGCGGACTTTGGTGTTGCAGGGCAACTAACTGTAAGTTAGAAATTTGTCTGTATCTAGTACAGTAGCTAAAGTTAAATCCTTTTACCAGCCTAGTGGCCCATGGAGCCAGTGCTTATCTTCAGTGTCTGTAGTATTTAAAGCGGATGAGAGTCCATGACTCCCCCTGGATGGGACACTAATCCATCGCAGGTTAGCTCCCAGCCGAAGCTGGTACTCATTTACCGAACTCGTAAGGATGAAAAGCTGAGTAAGCTATGGTGGAAAAGAAGGTCACACAAATGTTCAGATTTCGGCAGAGCCAGGAATCGAACCTGGGACCTTGTGGTTGGAATGCAGTGTAGATCTTACCAACTGACCAACCACACTGCCATGTACTACAGTAATTATTACTTTTTAATATTTTGATTTTTTTATTTTGCAAGTTCATATTTAGTAATTAATGTTAAAGATGGAAGATTTAAATATTTTTCGTGTTATCTTAATGTTTTGGCCTGCAGCTCTAGGCAAAACGTAATGTAGTCAACTTACCATTCATGAATAAAATTAGTGAAATGAACTAAAATAAAATAGGTGTTCATTTTCACTTGTGAAGAATCTGATCATAGTAGAGGTAAAGTAGGTTGGTAAAAAATAATCTTCCCACAAGCCTTCTGCTGCTCTGGGAACTTCTGCTCTCACCACTCCTGTCGGCCAGGACGCCCCACAACAACATTTGTGGACACGCTAAAGAGGGATACTGGGGCGGCAAATATTGCTGAACTTGCCACTTGCATGGATGATCATGCAGACTGAAGGAGCAGGTGTGCAGCTCGGCTGAGGCTGCCCTAACTAACTAACTAAAAAATAAAGAAAAATAAAACTTGACTTTTTGTATCCTTTTGCACCGAGTTTGATAGCAGGCTTTGTTTAGTGGGATGTTTTAGTAAAGTGGCAAAGATCACTAAGTGCTCTTTTTTCGGCATTTTGTTTCTTTGGATTATATTTAGAATACATTTTATAACAACAATGATTAATTAAAGTGAGGTACATTTTGATCTTCTTGCCAACTTTCAGGACACAATGGCAAAACGAAACACAGTAATAGGAACTCCATTTTGGATGGCACCTGAAGTCATACAGGTAACTTAAAGTGCTACTACTGATAAAAATAAGAAGCTAACCAATTGTGCTTTCCATTTTAACTCTGATACTAAAATTATGTTACCTAAAATTTTATCTGAGCATAGCTCCTTTGAAGGACAAATACTCATGTATCCTGAAGCTCTTTGCACTACTTATGCCATCCATCAAATCTCTTTCAAGCTTGTTGCTTTTATGAAGGTTTCAATTTCTCTTTTCATCGTGAGACCTCCTTGTGCGGCTTTTCAGGTTCACATTCCAAGTTAATACAGGGTTCAACAGTAGAGGGTCTTAGATTGTCTGCTACAGAGGCTCACATATATTTCAAACTTTAAGAAATGCCCTCAACAGACAGACCACAACACCAGAATCACTATCTTGCTCTTTTCGGCACAAGTGTGGGCTCCTTCATCGCCCCCGATAGAGTGTCGGGAGACTGGACCTACAGTTTCACATCCTTATTCGAGAAGATGTTGAGGTCTAACTATTTACAGATGTTATAACAAAGGCAGCACCTTCTCATTAATTATTTAAAGATCCTGAGTGTTGGTCCAGCAAGGAATTGAACCCGAGCCTCCCGCTTAATAGACTGGCACCTTACCAACTAGGCAATGATGAAACAATTCAACCCGAGTTGATTAAGACGTTCATGAGTTCAAAAGGTTTTGGAAGTATAAACTGACATAATGTCTAAACTGTTTAAAACAATTTCCATCTGAATTGCAAAACAGCACCATTACATAATAAAATTCATTTCACTGGTTATGGTCTGGGATATGTCAATAAAAATGGCACTGCTACTCTAAAAGACAAACATCACTACGACAAATTCCATTAAACTATACAGCATCGACCAGATAGCTTAGACTTGTATTATTATCTATTAATATATAGTTATCAATGCATTGTTTTATTCTTTCCGTTTAGGAAATCGGTTACGACTGTCTTGCCGATGTTTGGTCCCTGGGTATAACAGCAATTGAAATGGCTGAAGGAAAACCGCCATATGCAGATATTCATCCAATGAGGGTTTGTATAACTTGACATTGAACTATTTTTATTCATTCATTTTCCTTTTCAATTCAAAAGATCCTCGAGAATCCTTGAACTGGTTTCCGTAAAAGCTTAAAGAACGGTACCTATTTTTTGTTTACATCTTTCTTTATCATTCAGGCAATTTTTATGATTCCAACAAAACCACCGCCAATTTTCAAAGAAGAGAACAAGTGGTCCGCAGAGTTTGCTGACTTTGTAGCAAAGTGTTTGATAAAAAACCCAGAGGAGAGAGCAACAGCGACGCAACTTTTACAGGTAAAAGTTGGAGCAATTTATGGAATTAGCAGCATTTCAACTGATCATCTTTCTAAAGCTAACACGAGGCAGAGTCTTTCTCCTGTTCTTTGTCGCTATCACTCGGTCATTACAACAAGGCCTCGGCCTGAGAATTCCCTGTAAAGGCCCGTTCAAACGGATCTAACATGTTTGTCAAACATTGTTGGGTGGTGTTGGACGGTGTTTGATCAGTGTTGGATTGTGTTGGATACTGGAGTGTTCAAACGAATCCAACACTATCCAGCAATGTTGGATTTCGGTACCAGGACCCATGATTTTGATTTGGACACGAAATTATGGCGTGTTTTTGATCACACGAGCGAAAATGTTGGACGATGTTGGATGAACAGTTTGAACAAAGTCAAACTTCATCCAACACCGTCCAACATGTTTGATTGTGCTGTTCAAACGGGTCAAACATGTTGCGTCCAACAATGTTTGACCAACATGCCTGATCCGTTTGAACGGGCCTTAATGCCCGAACGGACTTTTGGTCTTTGATTCTGATCACTCCTGAAGATGACTTTTAGTCGAAAACGTTTGAGTTTTTATTACATTTTACATTTTTAAGCGATTTCAATGAGATTCTGATTTATGTTGGTCATTTATCTTTAGCTCGTACAAGTGTGAAGAATTATGGGTAATGGGAAATTTTTTTACTTATAGCATCCTTTCATTACTGGCTCAAAAACCACGCCGTCAGTTTTAAGTGCAATGATCACTGAGGCTCTAGCTATAATGGAGGAAGAGGCGTCAAGAGAAGATGTGGAGGTAGGTATAATAGGCCTTATAAAACTAAATCATCAGAAAGAGATAAATGTAACCCATTATCAAAGCTAATTGAATCGTTACAAGCCTAATTTTTGTGATAATTGGATAAGGGTCTTTGACTCCCAACCAGTGTAATGAGCTGACGTTTAGAGCGTTAGCATTCCTTTTTTAGCAACTGCAATTTAGAGACGACTCAAGGTTGATATTTGTATGATCATCACCGTAAGTAGTGTAAAGGAGCTGACGTTTCAAGCTTTAGCCCTTCGTCAGAGCAACTGTAATTTAGACAACTCAAGGTTGATATTTGTATGATCATCACCGTAAGTAGTTTAAGGAGCTGATGTTTCAAGCTTTAGCCCTTCGTCAGAGCAACTGCAATTTAGACAACTCAAGGTTGATATTTGTATGATCATCACCGTAAGTAGTTTAAGGAGCTGATGTTTCGAGCGTTAGACCTTTGTAAGAGCAACTGTAATTTAGACAACTCAAGGTTGAAATCTCAATGAGCTGACGTTTAGAGCGTTAGACCTTCATCAGAGCAACTGTAATTTAGATAACCCAAGGTTGAAATTTCTAAGATCATCCACCGTAAGTAGTATAAGGAGCTGATGTTTCAACCTCTAATTCTTAGAGCAATTAGTACAACTCAAAGTCAAATTTTTTCTGTGTTGAGTTGTTGAAATGACAACTTCTATAATAGACGTTAAGGCACTTATCTCCGGTTTCTGTAGTGTTAAGCGGATGAGAGTCTTGACTCCCCCTGCACGGGACACTAATCCATCGCAGGTTAGCTCCCAGCCGAAGCTGGTACTCATTTACCGACCTCGTAAGGATGGAAAGCTGAGTAAGCTTTGGTGGAAAAGAAGGTCACATAAATGTTCCAATTTCAGCAAATACGAGAAACGAACCTTGGACCTTGTGGTCGGAAGGAAAAGATCTTACCAACTGCTCCAACCTAACTGCCCATAGATAAATCCTGCTTCTTTAATGACATTCTTCGAGGCTGTGTTAATGATCACTTTGTGAAACGGGTTTTTGTATTTCGATAGACTGAGGACGAGGAGGAACAAGAAGATTCCGGAACAATGGTCAACGCCAATAGCATGGCACATGACGGAGAAATTGAAGGCAGTGAAACTATGGTTGCTTTGAAGACTTCAGTCGGAAGTACGAGTGAGGTCGAGGAATGTGAGGAGGGCATGGGTACCATGGTTGTAAATAGTGAAGCTGGAACGTTGTTAGAATCGGACATGGGTACCATGGTGATAAATAGTGATGACGATTCCACTATGAAACGTGAGTGGACACGTGACTGGTCATGTGATATTGCAAAGGATTATTTTTGTTTTTTTTTCAGGTCTGGAAAGTCATGGAGTTTCGATCAAGTTTGTGAATAATCATGAAAGAGTGATGTCACTTATATTGAATTGTACAAAAAAAAGTGAAACCCAATAAAAAGCCATGTACATAACCCTGGACTATATTGCACATTTTTCCGAATATTACACGTACGATAAAGCTGCGTTGAAAAGTAACATGTGTTCCTTTCTTCATCTTGGTTAACATACCAATGAAAAAGCTAAATCAGAATACTTTTGGAAGGAGAAAGATCAACCAACTAGGCTAACCACCATCTGGTTAGCCTAGTTGGTAAGGTGCCAGTCTGCTGTGTGGGAGGCCGGGCTTCGATTCCCGGCCGGACCAACACTTAGGGTCTTAAAATAATTCAGGAGAAGGTGCTGCCTTTGCTCTAACATCTGTAAATGGTTAGACCTTCGCGTCTTCTCGGATAAGGACGTTAAACCGTAGGTCCTCGAATACCTCGTATAGCTTACCCGCTCAAGGCCCTCCGTCCACCTAAGAGTGGTAAAATCCTATATCATATCCTATATCATATCATATCATATGGAAAGATGCCGAATGTTATGAAAATCATTATGAAAAGTCATTGATTTTCAAAATTTCAAAAGAGTGATTACTGAACTAACAGTTTACACGAAGAATCTCGACACAAAGTTTGTTTTTTATAAAGATATGTTGCATTTCTTTACATTTGAAATAAACGAGCGTTACATACCTTATCTTTTTTGTAGGAATAGACAGCGATAACAAACAGAACTACCGTCCTTCGTTCATGGATCATTTCGACCGTATATTCGAAGCAGGAGGTCGGGGTAGCGGAGGGAGTGGTGGAAGTGGTGGATTGTCCAATCACATTGGCTCATCGGAGGATGAGGGGACCCCCCTCAGGGCTGGAGTCATTGATTCACCTTTCAAGATAAAGAAATCTGGTCCCCCTGATTTCGACTTTGTAAGTTCAGTTTTTTTTGTTTTCTTCAAAGTATTGATTTTAGATTTGTAAACCCTTTTTAAGTCAAAAATTTGGTTATTGCGCATGCCGATAAGAGAAAGAAATTTGAAAATGTTGAAAAAACTGTCATGTTGTGTTCAGCTTTAGTAAAAGTAATGTTATCGGTGACTGACGTTTCGACTATCTATGCGGCAGTCATCATCAGAGTCATACTAGACTTGCTGATTGGTCAGATTAGCTGGGATATGATTGGCTCTTTGAGTCCAGTTGTGTTTATTTATTGGTCAGATGCGTTAGACATCCTCAAGTTTTGAAAATATCTCACCAACACGGCATACTCTTTTAGATTTGTTTTCACTTCAGATAGACAGAGGGTCCTTTAAACAATTAAAAAACTATAGCGTTGGTAGCGTGCGAAGTTTTAACGAGCGTATTGTTTTTTCAGTTAAAAAATCTCTCATTTGAAGAGCTGACAAGTCGAATGGCAAACCTCGATACTGAGATGGAAAAAGAAATTGAAGAATTAAGATCGCGTTATCTCGCCAAGAGACAACCAATTCTCGAAGCAATGGACGCTAAGAAACGAAGACAACAGAATTTCTAACCTCCAATGTAAAAAGTATTTATTTTTTCTGCGAATCAAAGTTACAACTATACAAATGACAGCAATTCAATGTGTACTCTATTGGGCTCAACCAGAATAGTAGGTATTCAACGTAAATCAAGTTTAGAACTCCGGTCAGAAGAAGTACAGTGAATTCTCAATTTCATGGCAATGGAGTCCTAGATATAACGAAGTAAACTTTTTAACACAGCCAAAGTTACAGTAAAATTAGTCGGACAGAACCTCGATTTAACGAATATAGTAGAACCCCGGTAACTCGAGCTCTGAAGAAAAACGAAAAACAGATCGAGTTAGCGGGGAATTCGAGTTATCATGGTAATTTCCGTAAAATTTTGATCAGAAAAGAAATTTAGTTCGAGTTAGCGGAGAGTTCGAGTTAACCGAATCTCGCTGTAACGAACATAATTCGGAAGCCGAAACGTAAAATCTCTCGCGATGTAACAAGTATTTGTCTAAACGTGATAAAAAAATGTTGACTAATACATCATAGTAAATGAATGTGCATAAACAATTTTCTATTAGTGCAAAGTGATTGCAAACATGCGCAGAACTGCAGTTTCATAGATACGATTAAATACATTTGACGTTTACAAAATCGTTAAAACATAAAATACACCGTTATAAAAAATTGCAATGCGCTTGGTTTTTTTTAAGTGATTTCGTTTTCTCGAGGTTTTTCGATTTACCGAACACTCAATATTACGAAAAAAATTTCTTTGCTCCTTTTCACTTCGCTAAATCGAGGTTTATCAGTATTTTTTTACGCAAGCGCATGCGTGCCTTCACTTTTTGGTAGAACACCGCGCCGGGTCTGAGCTCGAGATTGAAGTGCGCAGGCGTGAATGAATAGGTTTTCATCACGTGATAATTGTCCCTAGCAACAAGCCAGTGGTGGGCAGCCTTACTGCAGTATCTTGACAACCATTAAAGTTTGAAGCGTAAAATCCGATTACTGCTGTATTGTTTCATTTTCTTTCCATGTCCTGTTACTTAATTGTATGACGTTATATATTTAAAAGGAGTTCTGTTTCATAATTGGAGACACGTTTTGTTGGCATTCTGCGTTTCAAAAAGAGATTTTTTACTTTCCATGTTGGTCAACAGTATTTAGATCTTTGTAAAAATGAAAGAAATTTTCAGGGATAAAAATCAGTAGAATTCAGATTTGTTCGACAAATTTTGTATGATTGTCAACTGGGCTGTCAAAAAGGGTCAGTAGCGGGTCGAAATAGCGGCCTACTTGCCAACCTTCGGGCGGTTTCTTTCGTCTCAAGTCGCTGTTTTAATGTTTGGATAAAAATTGGAAACTTTGACAAGTTAAAGAAACAAGTACGTATAATAAATTTTCTTCAGTTTTCCAAGTCAAAGTAAAAACGTATTTCAACCGTTTTTAACCTGTTTACCAATCCACAATCGAAGTGAACGAAGGCTAATAGAACGCCTGGGGCATTTTCACTGCACTGAATCTCAGGCTTCTGCGCGTGCCAAAATGGCGCCCGCTCGTATTTTCGGACGCCTTGTTCAAAAATTTTTGACAGCCCTGCGTCAAGCAATTAAAGTTAGCTTCCTGCCAAAGGCTTGTTGCTAGGGACTTTGTCACTTGGGAAAAAAAATTATTATGGTGACAACATTTGAACAGCAGTACTTTTTCATTCAAATAAACAACAGACCAGAAGGACTTATTACTGGTAAGTCAACTGACTGCAAATGCTTCAATAAGTAAAGAAGAACAATCAAGTTGAAATTTAGAATTCTTCATTTAGTACCATAAGTCAAACGTTACTTGGTTCAAATCTAAATTTCATAGAATTAACAACAATAAAAAAACTGTCAGTATTGTTTTTTTTCCTAATTCTCTTATTTTACAACAGAAAGCCCCCACCTCGTGGAGCTGCGAGTTTTAAATTAGCCGCCTTTTCAGTGTAGATTCAAGTTTCAAATTAGCCGCCCTAAAAGTGGAGCTTCAAGTTTTAAAAGGCTAAGCTAAATTTTTTCCAACCTAGTGACCCATGGGGCCGGCGCTTATCTCCGGTTTCTGTAGTGTTAATCGGATGAGAGTCATTGACTCCCCCTGGACGGGACACTAATCCATCGCAGGTTTGCTCCCAGCCGAAGCTGGTACTCATTTACTGACCTCGCAAAGATGGAAAGCTGAGTAAGCTTTGGCTGAAAAGAAGGTCACACAAATGTTCAATTGTCGGCATAGCCGAGGAATCGAACCTACGACCTTGTGGTTGGAAGGCATAGATCTTAACAACTGCGCCAACCATGCCGCCATCAAGTTTCAAAAAAGTCCCTTCTTAGTCTTGAGCTTCAAGTTTTAAATAAGTTCACCCCCGTCTGGAGCTTCAATTTTCAGATAATTCATTCCCCCCCCCCCCTTCCTTACAGAGGCGGCGTGGTTGGCGTAGTTGGTAAGATCTCTGCCTTCCAACCACAGGGTCCCAGGTTCGATTCCTCGGCTGTAACGAAAATTTAACATTTACGTGTGACCTTCTTTTCCGCCAAAGCTTACTCAGCTTTCCATCCTTACGAGGTCGGTAAAATGAGTACCAGCTTCGGCTGGGAGCTAACCTGCGATGGATTAATGTCCTGTCCAGGGGGAGTCAAATGACTCTCATCCACTTAACACTAGAGAAACCGGAGATAAGCGCCGACCCCATGGGCCACTAGGCTCGTATAAGGATTTAGCTTTTTAGCACTTCCTTACACAAAACGAAACGAAAGGGATACAAGAGACTCTTTTGGGGCCCACTGCCAGTTATCAGTTAGTTTTTGGCCGATTTTCATAAATAAGATTCTCATTAATATAATTCTCTTTGGACAATTTTCAGTAATCAGCTATTTTTTTTAGTCTAACACTAAAGTCAGTGTGCTGGCAAAAATCAGTGCGCGCGCTGATGATAAACCACAGGCAGCCCAAGTTTAGTGTTAGTTCATCGAATGAATCTTCCTTTTATAGTGATTTGTATGGAGTATTAGAAGAATAACACTTTCAAGATTATTATACTTCTATTTTGAGGAAAAGTCAAAAATAAAGCTTGTTTACCTCAATTGTTGTCTCCTTTTGTCTCGCTTGAACGTTTAAGGGTCATAAGAAGTCATTTAGGGGTGATTCGAAAATCGGTTGTTCTCTATGTTCTTTGTGTGACGTATCATCATCTGGACCCGCCAGCCTTTACCTCTTTCTTACATAGAGAACAACCGATTTTCGAATCA
>JAOEHV020436943.1:0-10366 GCA_025447995.2 Isaurus tuberculatus | reverse complement strand
TATATTGACTATACGGGTATGTGCCGCTGTTCAGGGTATGGTTTTCAGACCATCCAGTCTAGAACAGGGTGTATAAAGCACGGAATTTTTTGTTTAGAACAGGGTTTAAAATTTTGCAATATTTGCAAATTGTTTAGTACAGGATGCAACAATTCTTCCTGGATATGAGAAATGGTTTGACTTGATTTTGATGTACATGAATTTTTTCATGATTCTCAGGCCTGACCTCTGTTTAATATTAATTTTGCACTATAATCTAATATGGCATTGATTGGCTTTCTACAAGTAGTTTAGGACAGAGAGGGGGATCGGGGTTGCTAGTTTAGAACAGGGTATTAAAATCAAGCCATTTCTAGTCTAGAACAGGGTCAGGTTTATAAAGGTCCAGCGGCACACCCCCACCCAAAATTCTAGTGAGTACCCCCCCCCCCGAGGGGGTATAGGTAAACCTGAAGGTAAAGGCGAACGTAGATTTAGAGGCAAAATAGAATAAAAGAAGCAATACAAAGATAATAGGCAAGTAAAAGATAATAAGGAATAGTTGGAGGTTAGCCTTGCCTTGAGGTAGACGTAGAAGCAGAGATGGAAGTGGTAATAAAAATGGACTTAGAGGTAAAGCTAGAGGTAAAGATAGGAGGAGAGGTAGATGGATAGGTAGAGGATAAGATAATGGAATGAACTATACAATTAGATAATATAGGATCAGCCTGTTTCTAAGCCGCATCTGAATACTCGCCTTTTTAGAAGAATTTTTAACAATTTTGTCATCATTTTTATGAGTAGCTATTTTTGTGTATAGTTTTCGTCATTATTTTTTTTTTCTTGTCACGTTTTTCTTTTTTTTTTTTCAATATATTTAAAGCGATATATAAAAGTTTTTGTAAACATCGCTATAGAAATAAAGTCTAGTGTTACTGATATAATTATGTTTTAGTTAAGAGTAGACATGGAAGCAGTTTAAATGTAAGAATATTAAATGACCGGGATTAAATAGAATTGGCACACTAATGAAAAGAAAGGTTTATCTCACCCATTTGCGGGTGTCATCAAGAGCATCTGCCGTACGTGTGGACCATCCATTGCCATATGCAATGGAACCTATGGCTGTCTTTATTTCAGATTTTGTGTAATAGCTGTTTAGATTGAAGACGATACGTGTACTTGAAGAGAAGGTCATTGCAGCGACGTGAGTTTCATCCGCACCAATGTTGAAAAAATCCACTACGTTCTTCACAAAGTCTTTCACTTTGACGAAATTCCATTCGCCAACACTTCCGGAATCATCGAGAATAAAAGCCAAATCCACTGCTGTTTGACAAACTGAAACCATTAAGAAAAATAAGCAAGAAAGTATAAAATTTCCATGGTAGCCATTTCTAAGGCAAAATATGAACCCAAAGTCCTAAACGAAACGTATATCTGTGCAAACAGGACTATATATCTTGTAATATAAGTTCACTTTATGCCTTCTCGTCGAGAGGAAAGAGAAACTTTTTTCTATAGCGCGTGAGTTGGATTCAAAAATCACCTTTATCTCAAGGGCCATGGAGCTTGGGCGGCAAGAAGTGCAATTGCCCCCCCCCCCTCCCCCACTTTTTTCCGTGCTTAGATTTCGTAAATCAAAAAAAAAGGTTGCTCCTTTAAAACAACGTTAAAATGACCATTCGCTTAAAAACAAAAAAAAAGAAAACATGAATGGTAAGTTTTTTATGCATAAGTTGACATCAAGAAAATCTCCCTTGTTATAGAAAGCTTGAATTTGCCTCCGCACTCTAATATCTGTTCCGTGGCTCTGTTTCCAGAGAACGGTCTTTGATTCGAGCTGAAAGTATTTTCAGCAATGGTCTCCTTTAAAGCCCTTATCGCTTCTTGTTAGCAATTTTTTTTATGATTTTTAGAACACTGCAAATCTACAGATTGCTATGCACTTTCTCAGTTTTGTATTTTTAATCAATCCAGCACTTTCAAACTTTATCTTTATAAACTGTGAAAAGTCTGTTTCTATTGTTTAATTAATAGAAAAATGTATAAAAATGGTTGAGTGGGTGAAAGCTTGATTGATAATCATACCGCGGGGATATACCAGTGATCGTTAATGGTATCAATATTATTAATATCATCATTTTAAGTCTGATCAAAACCATCAAAGGCCTTATTGTACTCGTATTAGATTACGGCACTAGCTAATTAAGTATCAGATGCAGCTTTTTAAAGCATAGACACCTTAGACATAGATCCGATTGGACGACTGTCTTTTGCACGTAAAATGGTAATCTTAAATATTTTTCTCCTTACCATCTCGGATAACGCTTGCATGGATATAAGATGCGGTTGCATAACGAACCCAATCAAATCCAGACTGAGAAGCCAAGCCAGCAAGTTTGCCGAGTTTATCTTGGTCTCCATCGGAAGTCTGGAGCCGTACAGCCCGACCTAAGTAAGGAAATTTAGAAAACAATTCACATAAACTTTGATATCGAATTTTCCTTTTGCACCATTCCTTTTACAACAAAAACGTAGTAAATGGTTTGGTTAATGCCAATACAGTTTACGCCACAGATGCAAAAGCACCAAGTTTAATTCAAAAATTTGGGTAAAGCTCGCTACCACCGTGATTTAAAGCCTGTTTTAGTGAATGCAAGTACTTATGGGTGGACCATTAGAAGTTGGGGAAGGGGGAGGGGGGGTTGACAATTTCAAAAAAAATTGTTTGCAAGCCCAGTTCTCCTAAAAAAATCGTACAGAAATCGCAGTGGGAAATCGCAAAAGGTTTGAGGATGAAAAAACAATCCTACAAAACCCATCTCACGAAAAAAAAAATCGTGCATAAAAAAATTGCTACCCCCCCCCCTTCCACAATTTCTAATGGTCCACCCCTTAGTATTAGCGCTTATCTTCTACCTATATGACCTATATGCCTGTGATTGTTTTTTAAGTCACATACGTACGTGTCTCGGGTATGGCTTTGCTTTTTTGTTTTACGCTTACTCATGTTCTGATTTTTAAAGCAACTAGACGCTCTAAAAGCGTGTAGTCGGGCTACAATACAAGGACTTTTGGGCTTCCTGTGCATTTTTCGAGAAAATTCGCGAAGTCTTACACTAAGTAATTGACCAAACGCGACGTGACAGATTGGCAAAAAGGTAAAACTAAAGTCGGGCCGCTCCGCTGCGCGTAGCCCGACTAATGATTGAGAAAGACTGTATTGCTATTGTTCCAATTTCACTTTACCTCTCTAATCTTACTGTTATTAAGACGTGCTCAGTATGAACAGAAAACAGTAAATACTTTTTTTCCCCTTATTTCTGAGCGTTTGATTTCAGCACACGATAACTCGAACTCCTTATTTATACTCGAACCATTTTCAATTTCCCTTGAAGTGAGGGTTCGAGATATTGGGAGTCGACTGTATTTAATAATAATAGACCGGCCTTTCAAAGTTAATGCCACGCATACGTAACTTTTGATAAATACAAAGTAGCGAAAATCAATCGATGTCAGTTGAAAGAGCTCCTAAAAATTAAGAAATTTACTATTTTTCATGGTGCATGATAGGCCAAAAACTCGCGAATATACAGCTCCATAAAATCGCAAAATTTTACAGACATTTGTATGTTGGGGGGCAAGCACGGCTATATCTTCACCATCTTATAGCATATTAATCCCAAACTCGGCAGATATACTGATTCTAAAGCATTCTTTCAATCAGTAGCGATAAAATATTGCTTATTGGTCTAGATAAAATTTTGAAAAAAACCGTGAAAGGGTGGCTATTCTACGTCAAACCACATTTCGACCAGATTGATAGGAAAAACGTAAGCAGTTGAAACAGTACATCTTCAATGTCAAAACTCAAGGCAAGTTCTAAGCAATAAATATTTTTCGGTTTCCGTTGACGTTTTAAATTTGAGAGCAAAATATGATAGAATTTTTTGTTTAATTTTATTTTTACTTTGCGTTTCGTGACGCTAAAAGGAAGTTAAATGTATCACTCTGATATTGCTACAATCGCAGCCTCGAGCCCTTATTCTTCAAGTGCATGTTAATATGTTCACGATTAGTTTATTTGTTTGTTCTGCGTCCAATCTAATTTGTGTTTACTTTTGCTGAGAGTACGCGGATTAAAGCAATTGTGTAAGCGATACGAAATCTAATTCACTGATGATCAGTTTTGGTCAGGATTTAAAGTACACTTTTATTAAACATCGAAATGAAAGTATATATTGTTTAAATTTACTCGTTTGGTTATCGTAACGCGGGAAAATATCAATGGTTTTAACAACACGGACAACACGATTTATCTCGCAAATGTATATATTACAAATGTCTTCTAATTTCTTCGATAAGGCGTGACAAAACACAACACGACATGAAATAAATTAAGTAAAATAACAAGAAAACATTTCAGTCGCTGATAAAAGTTTAAAAAAAATGACTACTGGTGTTTACAAAAGATCCTCAGAGAAAGCTTTACCAACATTTTACGTCAATTCTATTATTAACTGAAAAATCGATTATTTTAAAACAATCTCAATTAATTTTGTGTCGCGCTGAATCAGAACAAAAGAGAACTGTCAATTATTTGTGGTCCAACCTGTGATGCGTAGTATCGAAAGAAAGAAATTAACAATAGCTAAAAAATCCAAAGCTTTCGTTTTTTATATCAATTGATATGCGGTCTATAAAACTACGTCAGTTAGTTTCAAATCGATAATTTAAATTACTAATTGATTGACAGCTTGATGTTAGAAATCATTAAAACCCTGCGCTTATAGCCATCGAAACTTCAATTAGTAAACGCAAAGGATTGCACACAATATTTTGTTAAAGGCATTTCGACGCCTTTCCATATAAACGTGCCTTAAATATACTATATACCATCTACAAATAATCACGCGCCATACATTTGATAATGAGATAATGCATATTTTGTATAGGTTTTAAAATACAATGAAACAAACTTGAAGAATCCATCGAAATGCATTAAAAGGGGTTTATAATTCTATTAAAAGCTCAAATCTTGAGCTTATAATATTTAGCGATAAATGTTGGCGAAGAAGTCGTCAAAGATTTAGTTGGTGTAAAGACTGATTTATGGTCGAGCGACGACAGAAATGAAATTATTTCACAGTTAAATGATCGTGCAATGCGATTACCGGCTGAATAAACATGATGTTAATTTCCCTGTAGGTTCGTGTCTATGATTAAATTACTGAAAATTTCATCGTTCTTATAGAGCACTGAAACAGTACTTGCATAATTACAAAGCATTAAGATAATTGTGTCGTAAATGTTTTAGATTGCGTCACGATTGTATGTGTCGGCGTAAGCGGTAACAAGCCGTGATGGCAGTTGACCCATTTCATGTTTGTGTGAATAAACTGATATAAATGTGTTAATATGGGCAAAAATGATAATAAAATAAATAAAAAAAGAAATTAATGGACTTTCTAGATTTTGAAACCGAATAGCAACAATTAAAAGTTTGTATTAGAATCTAAACTCTAAATTAAAATTTTTTTATGTAAGCTCGGACTAATAAACTTTGAAAGGAGTATCTACCTTCGTAGTGGAGCGATTTTGGAGGATCGTCAAAGGTTTGATCTGTCCATGCCAATATTACTTTCAAATAGACTCCATTCCACCGATCCCGTACTTTTGTCGCTAAAACGTCGAGCTTGCTTTTGGTGCGTGAGGTCATACGACGACAATCTTCATTGGTGAAAACAACTTCGGAGTTTGTATTCCTTACCAAAATCTTTCTGTATCTGCCTGAATCTCGGTCGATTATGTCTCTGATATTTCCACAGACATCGGTTTCCTCCTTGTTAGGGTACTTTTGAGACTCGTAAAATACTGATGGTCTATCCGCCGCTAGGCATTTTAGTCCCAAAAGGCAAACAAATAAAAATATAGTCGTTCTTGCTAGCCTCAAAAACATAATTTATGGTTAAAACACAGAACACCTGCCGGAGAATGACTGACTCAAATGAAACAAGGCCCTATGTCCCGGACTTTATACCCGTGCTAATTATGCAAGCGAAGCCAATTATGGAAGTACTTAGTCAACGGGAAGATATGGTAAAATTCGCTGGACTGAGGGCAAATATTTAATCGAGCAGCACTTTCGCAAGCTGTATTCAGGAACGGCCCCCACCGTAATATGATCGAAAAAAACAACTGTTGAAAAGGGACTTCCGGTTTGAAACACGTGAGGAGATGAATACGTGGTATTTTCCCTGCCCAAAAAAGGCCGGAAAAGTTGAAAAAGTTCTTTTATTCGTGGCGGATCGACCTTGTATGTCAAATGGAAGTATGGAGAGTGATATAAGCACCGTCTTTAAGAAAACGTTATAAGACAAAGATAAAGCAAACAATGATGAAGAGCTGTTACCTGTTATAGAATTATACAAAAAATACACAATGCTATAAGCTCACCCCCCCCCCCCCTCCCCTCAAAAACAATTAATTAATATCTGCGAATGATGTTTATTTAATTTATTTCTCGTTTTCTTCTAAATGGCACGCTTTTGACTAATGGAACACTTTTAAAAGAACAACAACAAAGCCGTTTAATTAAAACTACTAAAAAGTTAGATGAGTCAAGATCGTCGGATATTCGATCATCAATCGCCGTCGAGCATTCGATTGAGCAAACCAGTTTATTAATAAAAACACAATTTTCGCACGGCATTCTTTTTGTTTTCATTTTCGCCGGTGTATTGAATCTTAAGACCACTATACAATATCAGCTCTGCTTACTTTTGTTTTAAGCCATAACTAATTCTGTTTCTAGTAAAACAAATAATGTTTGACGTTTGTTTCGTGACTCAAATTGCAAAATCTTTTTGACTTGATAGCCGAACTTGCCGCGACAAGCCGAGAAAAGGGGGTTTGTCTTCACCTTTTACGGATACATATTGTCCTACGCCGACGCTGATGGACCGCACAAAAGAAAAGGCACGTTACGACATGATATTATTAAACCTTCAATTTAATTGATCTAGAAACTTTTGTGATAAACTTTAACTGTTAATGATTCGAATAATAAACTTCTGTCTTCAAACTTGCACCAAGGCAATCATTTGGTGACGTTAGGAAAAAGGATTTGGTTGGTTTTAGCGTAGATAAACTCACTACTAATCAATATTGACCTCTTTGTCACAGATCATTTAATTTGGTAAGATTAGACTTCAAAGGCTCAGCCGTTCCTAAGACCCGACCGTTCTTACATTGCCATTGGCTCAAAGCATTATAGTGGTGCAAAAAGAAAATAATTAAACACAAACCCAGACGGCATTTTGTTTTTCTTGGACTTTGTTAAATATCAGCAATAAATTAGAATAAATTTTGACCAATTTTATTGTTCATTTATTTTTTTTTCTTTATTTAAGTTTGTATGTGTTAATGAATTTCTCTGTTTATCTCTTTATCTATCTATTTATTTGTTTGCTAACTGTTGCCCATATATTTATCTATAACGGTTTTTAGTTTAAAACTTTACTAAAACAAAAAGAAAAGAAAAATTAACCAGCCCTACGAGTCGAGCTAACACAGGGGAATTAAAATTAAAATTAAAAGGATCAAAAGGAAATGCTTGGACATAAGTTATATTAATTTGTTAATATAGAGGCTGTTATGCAAAAACAATAGATATTTGTTAGCCAGGAATGGTCAATAAATAACATAAAACTAAAATATAAAAATATTTCTGGTCACAAACTGGTACAGAGTATAGAAGCATACAGGAGGAGAAAAAGTAAAGAGGAGGAAGCTAGGTTAAAAAAAGAGTATGAGAAATAAGGAGAGCAATTAGACAGCAAGAAAAAGAAGCATAAGAAAAAGAAAAACGAAGAAATCTGAGGAGGAGAAGATGGGGAATGAAGAGGGGAAAGAGAAGGGAAAAAAGATATAGAAAAAGGCGAAGGAGAAGAAGAAGAACAACAAAGAAGAAGAAGAAGAAGAAGAAGAAGAAGAAGAAGAAGAAGAAGAAGAAGAGGAGGAGGAGGAGGAGAGAAGAACAAGAACAAAAAGAACAAGAACAAGAAGGACAGGAAGATAAAAAAGGGAATTAAAATATCAATTAACACTGAGCCATATCTGCACTAATTGTCACACAAATCGAAAGACATATTTTTTGGCATAGGACTAGATAGTTCTAAAGCGGATGAACTAAGTCTCACTGACAAGCAATATTTCATTAAAGCTACGAGCTAAAATATGTTTTGTTTCACTCTTCTCTGTCGGTCTGTCTGTCTGTCTGTTTGTCTGTCTATCTATACACAATTTTTCACTATAACAAACAGCACTTAGCTATGTAAAAAATAACGATGATGGCAAGACTTTGCAGGCTAATCATAAGCCTCAAAAACATTGTTAAAATTGTTTATTTCGAAAATTAGATGAAATTTTAAAGTTAAAAGTACTTATATAGAGGTAGGGTACAAAATCCGTTGGCAGCTTTTTGTTCGAGAAAATTTTTCATAAGTTCAAATACACCTCAATTTTCCTAGCACTGAAAGCTTGAGATTTCAGGCACAAATTTGTAGTTTTTCAACTAAAAAGGGAACTGCAAGGGAAAGGGGTGGAGAAAAAATATTGATGAAGGTGGAATGTTTGTAAAGGAAGACGGAGGAAGAAGGCCGGGCCTATCTTTTCAGTTTTACTTCTTTCTATTTATAGCTCGGTTATCTCTGACACTTAACCGCTTGATATATCAGTTTTCAAAATAGATTTTCTGTTTTTTTTTTTAAAAAGACCTGTAAGAAACATTGTATTAAGTATGATGAAGATGGCAAGACAGCGATCCCGGGTCTTTGGTGTTAGAAAGACCAAGTGATGCTCACGATTCAGACCAATGGCTGGAGGGGGAGAGGGTTTGAGAAGAGGGGCGGAGGGAGGGGGGTAGGGGTGGACTGTGGAGTGTTTGATATTTCACTGTAGCCCTACCGCTCTCAATTATTTATTTATTTATTTGTTTTTTGTCATTTTGGGTACCAAACTAAGCTCATTAAATTACAAAATAACTAGCCCTTTTCCACGCTTAGATTTAGTCCGCATCGGCTATCCTCGACGAGCAGTCATTAACGGCACATTATATTAGTCTTGATACTTGAATAAAAGAAAAACATACAATTTTCAAACAAAACTTGCTGTCCTTGTGTACGTTGTCAAGTGATTTGTGCCTGAAATCTCAAAGGCCCGGGATCGCTGTCTTGCCATCTTCATCATACTTAATACAATGTTTCTTACACGTCTTTTAAAAAAACAGAAAAAATATTTTGAAAACTGATATATCAAGCGGTTAAATGTCAGAGATAACCGAGCTATAAATAGAAAGAAGTAAAACTGAAAAGACAAACCCGGCCTTCTTCCTCCGTCTTCCTTTACAAACACTCCACCTTCATCAATATCTTTTCTCCACCCCTTCCCCTTGCAGTTCCCTTTTTAGTTGAAAAACTACAAATTTGTTCGCTTAAAATGGTATGCTTTTTCTCGACATTCCATCCATAACCGCTGAGATCAGCAAGTCTTTCAAGGAGATAAATTATGTTGATAATAATAAGGTAGACATAAATAAAAGCCCGGATTAATTATGGCATGGGTGTGAATTGCCGGCTTTCATCAGAGTTTTACATATCCTTTCACGGCGTCATAAACTTAATTAAATACGGGTTGGTCAAGTGTTTATGCTAACGTTTTTATAGGTAAACTTGATTCATTGTTTACATTTGTTTCACTATCATAATATGGCAAAAAATTCATCTCAGAGCTTCAAACAATTTAAGTGTAAATTTTGACAGAACATAGCAAAACAACTAATCACTGAAAGTTTCAGCTAGATATATTAAGTAGTTTATCACTAATTAGGCCTTAAAAATTGAAAAAAAAATTTACAACAAATTTATATGGCTTGAGTTGAGGCCCAGTAATATATATAACCACTGCAAACTTCATTTCTCAAAAATCATTTGTCAAGCTGAATTTTTCACTGAATACTAACTTTGGTTGAAATATGGACTTGTTTAAAGCTTAAATATGAATTTATACTAAAGAGACAAAATGAAAACAGTTATGTCAAGGGAAACCCACCAATATAAATTATTAGTTTCCGTTACAAAAACGAAACTAGGAAGTAACTAAACTCGTATTTTTGTTTTCTAGAATTTTCGTGCATTGGACACGTGTCCATGATCAATATTAAAGGACTGGATTTTTTGTAAACATGCAAGTTATCAGGAAAATACTCGCCATAACTAATGAAAAAGAAGTTTCGAAGGCCGGATTAAACGCTTTTTTTTATAAGAACCAGTAAATTTTGCTGAGCCTCATTGTTCTTAATTTTTTGGCGATTTCAGCCTCAATT
>JAOEHV020436942.1:0-23350 GCA_025447995.2 Isaurus tuberculatus | reverse complement strand
TACTACTACTACTACTACTACTACTACTACTACTACTACTATTACTACTACTACTACTACTACTACTACTACTACTATTACTACTATTACTACTACTAGTAGCATTACTCTACTACTGCGCTTTTTGTTACTCCAAGTTAATAAATGTAACAAAGACTTGTTATACATTAAATGAACTTTTAAAAACAAAGAAAATAATCAATTTGTAACAGAAAACATGAGCATGCATGCATGAGTTTGCTCTTTTCCTCTTGCAACGAAAAAAAGCAGTTGCATGGAATATGTATAAATTTTTATTAATAATGAATAAAATATTCTCGAAGAGGGTGGTACGTTAAATTGCTAGAATATTTTTACTACCTATTTGAGGCTGATCTACAAAAAACTAAGGATGATTGCTGATTTATGAAGTCGCGAGTTTAACTATTTGGCTAATTTGTTTAAAACTCAGTTAATTTTTGTTTGCTTGATCATCTTTAACATTCACGGCGGTAGGATCGCAGTCGGATATAAACAAACTGCAGTAAAATGTGAAGATTCTCTCCGTTCTACCTAAAGAGATTCTCAAAATCTAAGTTTCTGGTTATTTAGTTACTTTCAGAGGGTGTAAATAGAAACCTAACAAATAAGCAGACAGGTTTGTGGCATGAAGTTAAAGCTAATGTATATGTATAGTCACTTAAAGATAGTTCTTCTAACTTAGCGTTTTCTTTTGTCTTCCTGCCCCGCTTCTTTTGTCTTCTTTTTTAAAGAAATGTGTCCGCCAGGCACATAAAAGCATAGAAATGCTTTTAGTCAAACTACACCTACTGCTTACAGATACCCTGAGCATCAATAATTGCTGCAAGCGAGCAATTAAAAATTTGCGCATTTTCCTCAAAAAGTGATAACTGGAAAAAAAGCACGACCCTCTAAGCCTGTGACATTTGCATATGTGGCCTTATTTTGACTACAAGTACAACGATTTTGTGGTAGTTTCTGACGATAACAGCAAGTAAGGTGACGATAGACTCTGATTGTCATACTTTCCATCCACAATTTTCTTCTACCTTTGCTATTTTAAAACAAAAATCAAACACTCTTTTTGTTGAAACTATAATTGCAATAATATCCTCTAATTGTTTTAGCTGACGAAAGCTTTTTTTGCTGATAAAAAAGTTATTCTTGTTATATAAATATAACCGGCTTGAACTCAGTTTGATATTAGAATTTGAAATTGCATTTCAGCATTTTTAATATATCTGGAATCTAGCTGTAAAAAGCTATTATTTTCGCCCTAAATCCCAAAATAAACCAAGGCGACCGGTCACAAAAAAATATTGGATCTGCATTGGACATAATTCTTATTCTTGAAGTATGAAAGGGTTTCTGAGAACAATTCTTAGGTTCTGACTGAGACATGGTTTTTGTAATATTTATGGTTGCCCGGGTAACTGAAACTTCAAAGAGAACTTGCATCAACATAAAACAAGAAAAAATTCAAAGCCTGTTTAGTTATGAGTGCTTTTATCTTTGTCTTTATTCGTCCAGTTTTTAAAGATTTGAGCAGTTTGTCACTGAATGGAACCAAAAGGTAACCGAATTCTTTAACTTTAAGCCTCTCAGATTAGTTCGTATCTTGACCTATTTAAGTGTTCGTAACGCAAATGTTAAGAAACAAATTGCAAGGCTGTGATTTCAACACACCTTTAGATATTTAACTAAAAAAGGGTCAAATTAATTTCCACATATAAGGTTTTCTACAAGACTGAGAATATCAACGTTATTTTTGTTGCCGTTTTCATTACTGTATGTGTTTCTCTGCCGAATTAATATCAATGACAAAAGCTTTTCTTTGTTAAGAGAACTTTGTTTTACTTTGCATGTTAACTCTTACTAAAAGTTTTATTAAACCATTTGCAAAGCTTCGGTGTTGAAAAATTCATTATATTACAGCTATGAGATCCTGACGATTGAAAACTCGAAAGTTTTACTGTACTAGTTAATAAACACAACTCTTGTGTTGAACACAACTTGCTGAATAGTCTTAATAAAAAATATCGAATTTATCCTGCAGGACGTGATGTCAAATTTATCAAATCATAAAGCTATTTTAGACTAAATTGCTATTTTTCAACTTAATAAAGTAAAACTCACTAAAAAAACTGAGTTCATTCAAAAAATTTCTAGCACTTTCCTTTTTTTGTGAAACCAAAATTAACATCTAAATACTATAAGACTAAAAATAGATGTTATACCAATGCCTTAAAACTCTTTCTAGTTCTACCAGTTTTCGTCTTACTGAGAAAAATCTTTCCTAATCCCAGTCAGCGTAGGCGGTCTATCTTAACCCAGTTAAATACTAAGAGAACTTTTTAAAAGTATTTTCTGAAATATTGAACAATGCGTTGAACATTATGCGTTTCAGTTATAATGACGCTAGATTTTCCTTTTACGGTTTTAACCAGCCATTATTTTCAAGGTCTTCAGTTTAATAGTTTAATTTGATCTCAACCATTGGGTATATAAGCGACTGGCAGACGTGCCCCAAGCAGTTTACATCTTGTCATTTTACAAAACAGAAAGTTTTTAATCTGATTAATTTACTGCAAGCAGGAATCAAAACTCTCATCAGAGAATAGCAACATTTCTTGAAACATCGCACAGGTGAGCTGAACATAATTTCTATCCTAAAAAATCATAAAAGTTTTCTAGCATGACTTTTAAAACCTTTTTCATTCTTATTCGAAGATACTGCAGGTAAATTGTTTTTTCGATTCGCTGATCATCCTTTGTTTTTCACGGTCCACGTGTGGGTTTTTAATAACCTTGATTCGGCATTGCGGTTTCCAATTTTTATATGGAACACATATATTCATTTATTCATTTAGTTCACTTCATTTGAGACTTGTAAGCTCTTACTCATTGCTTATATTTAAAACAAAGAAATTTCAGAAGTTTGCTCGTACTATGATTAGCTGTTCCCTTCATATAGAGAACCACGAATTCTGATAAGTTTTTGAATATTTCAAATGAAGTCATTACACAAACGAAAAGTTGTCAATATTGACTAAAAATAGTTGTTCTGCTTCCGCAGGTATATTAATAGCTATAGCATTTGCCACAAACTGTTCAATGCTCGTTCCTTTTCTAATGTTCAGATACCAAGTAAAACTTTATTTTTTACAAGTTTTTAAGTCGACTTTAAGTCTATCCAACACTAATTACTGAAGTTTCAGCTTGCGAATTAACGCAACTCAACAAATTGTAGTATACAAAACCATGCATTCAATTGAAAATCATAAAAGGAAATTAGGGTATATCAAAACCACTTGTATATATATCATAATTATCAGTTTTGTTTCGCTTGATACAATTCTATTTTGAAGTATTTTGATCTCTTTTGGCGTTATTAAACTTTCTTAGTTTACTCACAAATTTGGGTAACAGAAAGCGCAAGGATGTACTGCTTCAAATCAATTTCACTCTTAATCGAAACTTATTATATTTTATTTGCTAGCCTGTCAACTTTCACATTCAATTACTTTCAAATCCAATTCTTTTAGTTTTTCGTTGAAACAGTGATATTTTTGCATTTTTACAATATTTAAGCGTCGGCTCCACAAGTCACAACCTAAAAAGTTGTTAGTTTAAATCTTAAAACATCTTTGGACAAATTGAAAACTATTGTTACCATTTATAAGATAGATATATTTTAACTTTATCAGATTTGCTCCACAATGGAAAAGTGCAGTACATTCACATAGAAAGACAAATGTCGCTTATATTCAAAATAACTTTCTAAATGCGGTTAATATGGCTAAAAATGTTTTCGGTAAATAAGAAATCTGGCAGCATTTGATAACCGGCAAATGATAAGTTATACAAGTGTATAAAACTCCATTTAATGTTTTAAAACACAAAATAGAAGCTTAGCCCAGGGGGGAGTGTGGACCAACCAAGCTGACAGAAAATGCTCAATTTCAAATCTAACACTAACAGAAAAATTTTCAAATGTTTAATCTTTGTGCATGGTTAGGAGTTTTACTAAGTATTTATTATCCATAATCAATTCTTAAATAATTTAACTAGATTAGGCGAACAACATAAGTAATCACAGTTTCCTGGACTGACTCAGCAAGGAAAAATACCAACATAAAAACTGAATGCCAAATATTTTATCTCTTACTTTAAAGTACATAACTGTACTCTGATTCATTTATCAAATTTCCGTTTGAAAGTTATAAGAGTAAAGTTTTTCCAATTCAATAATTTTTTTTAATATTTCTATTAAGGTTCTAACAGTAAACAAGTTTAAAATTGAAGATTCATTCGTTTTCTTAAAATAGTTTGTTTTAGTTTATCAATACAGAGAAGTCAAAACTGTCTCTAAAACAAAAAATGACAATAAATTTGGCATTTTTGTTTCTTTACAGTGAGGCAAATCAACCTTTGTAAACCTTTTAAATTCTTTACAATCTTTAAAATTGTCTACAATCCTTCTAGTATCAACCATCGTTGTAGCACTTTCCAACAAGGCATCTCACGTGTTAGGTTTAAAAACCACAAGCAAGTTACAGAAATAGATATTCTGCAAATACAGCTCTTTTACTAAAATATAATTAATACATCAATATTGCCATAGAGTTGTTGAGCTTTGGCGTAAAACTGTTTTGAACTATATAGCCGGCCAACAGTTATACCCTAAGAAAAAAGAATGATTGAATGTTTGCCAAATAAAACTAGTAAAAAACATTCTTTATAGTTCGCCGCTTATCCTTCATTATATTTAACCAATTTACAACTGTAGTGTGTGACAGAAATAACTAGACATTCTCTTTTTATGACTCCGCGATATTGTTTCAAACTAAAAAAAATCAATTTATCGCTCTTTATAAAGGCAAAGCATTGACATTCTATAGAACAAAAAGAAGCAACTTTTTCACTCCTCGAAGGAAAACGTAATCTATTTATTTCTTCTGATTAGTTTAAAAAGCTTACCACCTGTAACGTTTTTTGAACGCGAGAAGTTTTCTTAAAACACCATTGGCGTACTACACGAAATTTCGCGCCAAAGTTTTTTCTCTTAATCTCTTGGCGAGCGTTTCTCGTGTAATTGACATAAATGTTTTATAGTGGCCTCACTGCGAACGTCTTGAATTAAACAAGATAATAATGTCAGGTTATGGCAGTTATGTTCATGGAAGATTTTGGTAAAATAAATCGAGGGAAAGACTTTTAACAGTGACTTCGCTTTTGAATTGTATGGAAATCGAACCAAAAA
The DNA here is from genome assembly GCA_025447995.2 of Isaurus tuberculatus. Classification (NCBI taxonomy): domain Eukaryota; kingdom Metazoa; phylum Cnidaria; class Anthozoa; order Zoantharia; family Zoanthidae; genus Isaurus; species Isaurus tuberculatus. The sequence goes on along the minus strand of JAOEHV020436942.1, from coordinate 18,087 downwards.
GGCAAAATCATGTACATTACAATCTCAACTGAACCATCCGGCCTTGAAAAAGTACAAAAAGTTGAAGCATAGAGGTAAGAATCAAAACGTAAATATTTATTATACTGTTACTAGGAAAGTAAGTTTGTTAAAAGGATAGCGATCCAAATCGCTCAAAGTTTCTCCCCCAAAATTTGCTTTCATTGATTTCTCGTGTAAATGAATTAGTTCTAAGCGTCTTTGAGCTAGTGCATGTGGTGTACAGCCCCGTACAGCCAAACAACTTCATTCGATCTCAATCATTTACATTATCCGGCTGTCAATTTTGCATCGACTGTTTTAGCAATTTTGTGGAAAAGAACGAAATATTTTCAATTTTCAAAACGTTCAACGCTATTTTGCTTGAAGTCGAAAAGAAGATGTCCGAATTGACATCAGTTACATGCATTTTCGTTCACTTTTTAGAGGACAAATTACCATTTTTAAGATACTGAGTAAATATTTGCCGCGGAATATTAATTTACACTTGCAATTGTGTAAACTTTGCTGAAGGACTCCTTTTGTTGCAATAAAGTGTAATATGTTTTTTTTTAAATCATCTGAAATCATATTGGCCCTATATTTCAAGACAACTGACGCTGTAAAAATTTTAAACAAAAAAATTGTGTATTTGTCGTCATCTCTTTAACATTAAGGACGGAAGCATGAAGCAGCAGATTTCTTTCTTTTTTATGTCCCGATTCATCTTCATTTCTTTTATTTTATTTTTTTTTTGTATATCTAAATGCATTTACAAAAAAAAGTTAGTTTAGCCTTACTGCCCGCTCCAATTTGATGTGAAATTTTATGAAAATTGCATATCATGAAGGATTTCCTGGCCTTTGCCTACGTCAGTTCGTTTTCTATGACCATCGTATCAATCAATGATAATTGCCTTTTCAGAGAAACTTATAGCAAAACAATTTTTTTTAAATAAAAAATCAAATTAAAGCTCGAACAGAAAAAAACAGTTAACTTCATTATTATTTTAGATTTGTATTTTAGACTTGGTCAAATTCTCCCACCTATAGGTACTATAGTTTTCCGTACTTTTCCCGGTTAATTCGGACCCAGTTAAATCGGAAGGTCTATGTGCCTTAGCAGGTTAAACAAAACGGATAAATCATATATAGTCCAGCAAAGATCGCTATTAAACCATGAAAGCCAATGCTTTCTATAAAGCTATACACCCTTGGCCAAAATTAAACTAAGGAAAACAGATAGCATTTCAGAAATATGTGTTAAGAATAGCGAAATATAGTGGTGAAATGTCAGTGCAATCTGAATCCGAAATCTAATTGGAGTTGTATTATTTAAACTCTAAATATATAATTGAGGTTGTGAATGTTTGAGCTATATATTAAGGCTTCTATCATACCGAAATTTCCTCAATAGACCCTGGAATTTAGGATTTTAACCTTTAACTAGCTTTTCAAACTCATCAAGAGGTTCTGCAATGATCATTACTTTTTTTATTTTTTCAGTAATTTTTCAGTTTCTTTAGTTTCTAGTCTAGTATATTTAAACTCGAAAGCAAGATGTACAAATTAGCTTAGCCAAAAAAACTAATGAATGTCAACTTTGCTTTTGGTTCTTGTTCCTTTATTTTGACAAAAATCATTACCTCTTTTTTAATTGTAGTTATGTTGAAGATTGGTATCAATATGTCTGCCTTTTCTATTACTTAATATTTGCATGTTATTTATGAAGCCAAAAGTCGTTTGTAAATTCGTTATATTATATTTGGGCATTTATTAATACCCACTGAATTGAAATTTGTAACAGAGTAAAACTTTCCGTCTAAACGTTAGCGAAATTTTCTATGATTTGTTTGGGTTTTCGTTAAGGCAGCATAACCTAAGACGGGTTGATTTCATTTGAGCATAAAGAACAAAGACTTGAAGAACAAAGCCACTTGAATAAGGAATTCGTAACAAAGAGATAAATTGAAAAAACGTTTTTATTAAAACAGCGTACGTGCACAAGCGTGGCAGAAGTGCGTGCATGAACGAAGCAAGTGTCACGCTCAAAGTTTTGCTTGTCACTTCTACTTGACTTACCTATAATAATTATTTGTTTTGACAATGCAAGAGGATGTAGAAAAGTAATAGTAGTTGACAGAAATTGACAACCAAATCTTGCTATTTTTTTTTTTACATTAATCGCGGTATTATCGATTTCTAGAGTTTCTTCCACGAAAGATGATTTCCGCTTATTATTTACTCCCATACACATCTATCTCATAGAGAAATTGACACTAATTTAACTTCATAAGGTTTTATCAAGTAAAAAGACTCCTATTTAAGTTATGATCCTTTGGTGTCTTCTACTTAATCCAAATATAATTCAATAGTTTTAACCGTAACTAAATGGAGTTTAGTTCATTGAAAATTGACCAACAAGCGATAAAATTGGTCCTATTAAGGATTAAAGATCTCATGTGGTAACCTGGCTACAAGTGTTCAAACTACAACAATTCACGTATTCAACTGAAAAGAAAAAAAGTTTTATCGTTTAAACAAAACTGTTTCTGAATTTGTTAATAAAATGATTGCTAAATTAGTATTTCTCTGAAGTTTTGAACTTGATTAGTATATCATAAAGAGGAAAGGCTTCGACTTTCTGATTATCTTTTTCTAAAAAAAAATTATTTATCACATGATATTTTTTCTCACAACCGATGCAACTGGAAAAGTTGAAACAAGATTCGGCAATTTGTCTACTTTATTCATTTTTAGTGTGCGCAGCGGCTCATTTACTTTAGTTCAAGAACATTTCCTCTTTAGACACAGATCTAGTTTCCGAAACACAAACTGGGTCTTATCCAAATGAGATATTTCCTTTTTAGTGTGTTTTCATAAAGTAATTAAAGTGTGATTCAACGATTTTTTTAAAAGTATATGCGAAGAAAATTTATATTGTGTATTATAATCATAGTCTAAGAGATATTTGCAGCAGAACAGAGTTGAGAATTAACGGTGTTCATGAAAATGATCTTGTGTCGTATCAATTATGTGCCAGCAGTTGTTCTTTTAAACTTTTTAACTTTGATTCACACAATCCATTCCAAAGTGTGGACATAGAAAACAGATTACAATGTAATGCCGAATCCAAATTGAAATAATATTTGTGCATGAGTAAAGCATGGAAAACAGTGTCCATTGCGAAGATTATTTGTTTTAACAAGACATCGCAGGCAATAGAGCGCTGTAAGAGTTTGCAGTTAAATCATATTTAAAAATAGCTAACTGACCCTACCTTTGTTTAACATCGCCCTCTTTCTACTGGTCTCTCTATTACTATACTGTAGCAAATAGATTATTCGTTTTTTGTTTCAATATATAAGCTGGCCAAAGCGCTTAACTGAAGCATCTATAAAATTGAAGTTTGTTTATAAACTGAAAAAAATACTATGTACTGGCACCTATATACTAAACACATTACCAATAAGAAGTTAAATATAGAATGATATCATCCTTTTACCAGAATATGAATCAAAATCTTAAGATCGTTTTGGTTAGAAATCTTTAAAATAAAATTTTTTAGAAAAATTTTAAATAATAAATACTGCTGTCCTGAAAAATTTAAAATCTAAAAAGGAAACATAAAATTATTAGCTTTTAAACCAGAGTAGTGATTGGATTGGACTTTATTTGATTCGTATTAATCTAACAAAAGCTAAAAGAAGAAAACAGCGTAATAGTGATATTTTTTTAAACTGTTAATGTTTTGACGTGCCCATTCTTCTTGTATTAAAAACCTTTTTTATAAGAGCGTGAAGCTGAAAAAGAACCAATAGTTTTGACAATACTACTGTATACCCAACGCTAATGTTCGTCAGTGCGGCAAAGACTGCAGTGTTGGTGATTAACGTGTGAGTTTTATAGATACAGATTTTTGTCACTGGTATTTTCAGTTGAAACCACGTTTCTTTTCAGATAAACAGTAAAGACGGACGGCAGACAACAAGTCGATTCTGTTTTACCATAGGAATTTTATTTTCATACCGTGTAACAATTTATACAAATGTACACAAATACTTATACAACTATATTTAAGAATGCTAAAATAAACTATTTTTGACTCAAATCCTCAAAATAGTTTTTTAAAAATTCGAAATTACCCCGCTAACTAAATGTTATCATTAATAGGAATGAAGCTCTATACAAAGAATTATGTATATTTCTTTAAGATGATAGATGCTAAAACGAGTCCTGATATTATAGTTTCTAAAATAAAAAATCTGAAGATCGGGTTTCATTGTTTTGTTCTTGTACAAACATTAGCCCTATATTTCAAGTTTGAACTATACTAATATTGCTAACCTATAATCCTCGGGATTTGCATGCAAAGACCAGAATGAGATGGAGAGAGACAAAATCTGAGACAGAACTGTAAGTAGCCAACAACTAATTAGATTGTTCGAAGTAAATTAATTTTGTTTCAAATTATGATAATTGATTAACTTTAATTTTTATTAACACCATTCCATTTCTAATGATTGAGAGTTTTGAAGGAATGGCCAGTCACGTTTAATATCCACAAATCACAATCAACACCTTTGGTCTCCTAGCCAAACTGCTGTAAAACCAGATGCTTTCTTAATGTAAGTTTAAATATTTAGTGCATTCAAAATATTTCAAAGTTTCTCTTTATACAGCACATTGTATCAGTGCCACACGCATGTCATTATTAACTGCTGATTAAGTTATCAAATCGCGTAAAATTTCATTAGTGTTGTTGGAAGTGCCATATTATGATTTGATGGATCCCACGTATTTGTGTCACTGTGTAAGCCATGTTATCACCTGGCGTATCATGTGTTATTCCACAGCTCGCCCAACTTCCGGTATTAATTAGCTATCAATTTGATCTGAAATGCGGTAAACTGTAATAACTAGAATAGACAAGCGAGAGAAATATTATAAATAGAAACAAAAAGGAATGATGATACCGACGCGACCACAAAAGTGGAGATTTTATTTAAATTTGGCTTCACTCGAGATTGATTTGGTGTCGTAAATAAACTTTGATAATATACCGTTTCCGAATTTCGGGAATAACAAAATTCTGATTTGTAATTTGTGATATTCTTGACAAAAATGTAACATCAGTTGTTTTTCTCGGCCTTGCGTATTGAAAGATGCACACTGATCACTGTCTTTGCTTATAATCTTTTCATTAGATCTAAGTAAATTACATAAAATATGATAAATTTCATTTATTGCTTTGTACATGAAGCGGAAGCAGTTAGTGTTTAATATTAGCCATTAGTCTTGGCAGATCTGATTTAGTTCCACGGAATGAGCCGCCGTTTAATTTTCCGCTTTCTGAAATACCTTATATGAGCTGAATTAGGGTTAAACGCCGTTTGACATTTAATCTATGTAGAGTGTAATTTTAAGATTGCGGCCAAGCAAAAGGTATTGATACTTATATTAAGCCCACACGTGCCTTGATATGGGGCAAAGAAAACTCGCGTAACATTTTTAGCGATGATATTTGCTAATAAAATTCAAGTATTGAAGCCTGAACTGATAGCGGCACCTTTCAGATGTGACTCTGTTTTTGCCAAAGAGAGAGGCACGCGCATTCCAAGTATAAAGCACTGAGCCTGTATTATCTCATTATGTTTGACTGTTCGTGTTTCTTATCTCTCTAATTGTGCGAATCATTGCTCAGTTCAAAACCTGCGGTGATAAGTTTAAGGTCCCTGTGGGAGAATTTTAGTGCTCATTCCGGCAACTTCAACTTGTGCAATTTTGGAAGAACTAATTTATCTGTCGAGCCCGGCTTTAAGACGGAACTAACTTTTAGTGTTATTGCTATCCAATATAATATCAACAGATTGATAATAGATGACACTTAACCCAATACTCAATGCTATATGAGAATTTTTTCATATTGATTCCTTCTTTTTAAACATAACACTTCCAATATGTGATTGGGTTTTTGACTATTGATATCTATAGAAAAGCTTCGGTATTACTCTATTGTCTCTTCTTTCGTCCGGTGGAATCATGTTAAACTTTTGAAGTTTTGTTTTATTTCTTCGAAATTATTATACTTCTTGCAAAAGAAATTAATCAGAACACTTTGCACGGCGCCAAAAGCTGGAAAGCAAACTCGTCTGGTATACAATGACGTCAAGGTCCTCCATTATGTCGGACCCGATCGATACAAAGTTTCTATTTTCGTCCCTTCCTTTTCTATTTTTTCTAACTACTACAGATAGCATTTGCTTTCCTATTTATAGCAAGATCTTTTTTCCACACTTCCCATATCATAATATACTTCATCTTACACTCTCCATCTACATTAATAAAAAAAAAAATTAAGTCTGAAATTGTGCATGTCTGAGCTTGTTAAACAACGCAATACCCTCTTCGATTGACCCACAGTTCGCTTTTATCATTTTGATAACATTTTGAAATCGAAAATCTTTTACCTTAATGAAATGGTTTTACACACAAATCAAAGAAAAGCTTTGTCACTTGTCAAATCATTTTCAACTCTAAAACAAGCATTTTTCACTTAATGGCAGACAAGACAGCTTAAACAATTTGCTTTCAGGTTGTGTTACTTGTCTACGAGTGTCATTAATGGCCATAAATTTTTAATTACTGTCTTGGGTATTGTATGTATTTTACTTTGTACAAAAATTACCACGTGCGGAAACGTCCTCTCAATTGAAGCATCCGGCGAACTAACGACAAAATAAAACTTTCTCAAAATCTTCTTAATTTTATAACTAACGTCTTCCCTTTGTGCTAGGTTATGGCTCAAGTATATAATTCGCAATCCGACCACAAACCAGAGAACTTTGGGTGGTCAAATTGTTGGTTTGTTTCCTTTTTTATTAGCCAGAAAATACGACAATTTGAAAGTTCCATTACCTGCTGGAATTGTAAAAGAAAAACAATAAAGAAAATTTACGTTTAATATATGAGCATAGTTTCTAAATTAAGGAAACATCAAAAACTATTCGGTATTATTTTGACGAAAACTACAAATAGTAGTTCAGTTGCACAAATGTGTGAAACTATAGCCTTGAGTGAAAATAAAAGTTTACAAAAAAAATTTTAGCGGTGTTTTTATCCCGTTTACTTGTTTTCACATTCGACCACCAGTGCTGCGACAAAATTCATGTTCTCTCAATCACATGGTTGTTTATCAACATACGTAGGTGAACCTACCAAAACTTCACTAAATCAGACTGTTTGCTCGATTCCTGCTGTTCGTGTTCAAATTTCAAACAGTCACTGTTTCCCCAACTAAAACTAAATTTAAAAGTAAAGAGTTGGGAAAATATGTCTTATAACCGCACCCCTTGAAACATTTTGCATTTCGGTGTATGAAATTCGACGAAAACCAATCCAAACAACACGGCGAGTATGATATTTCACATGAATGGCACCGTTTAACACTTAACTTAAGAAAAATCCGTACCTACTTTAACTTGTTCACGTGTATAAAACACCACAGTTCTCAAATTAAACTGTTGTTTGATATCAAAATATTGCAGTGCTGCAGTAAACATCTAGTTTGTTCAAACGTCTTCTTGATGAAGCTTTGGCCTTTTGCTGTCATGTTCAAATTCTGTAAATATTTGATCGTTTAAACACCTAAAGTGGACCTGTTAATTACCGCTTTTAATCGAATTATTGGGTATGAAATGACACTTCGAGGTTGTTATCAATGAAAAATGTCAATGACTGGCCCACGAAAAATTTAATACCAAAATCTGGATACTTCGAAAAGGAAAAAATTTGCAGAAGCGATTCTCGCGAAAATAGCTCACCTTGCCATTTTTCAAAGCAAATAAGTTCTTTGCTAACAGTGAATAAGTGTTTCTGTTGAAGCGCACATTGGCAAGTGTTGTGTGAGGAAGGAGACTTGTGATTGGTCGCAAACACAGCGTTTCTATAATCAACATATTTACACATCTGCAAAGAATTACATATTTAGGTGCGGTAGGAAGTTAAGACTCTGGTTTCCGTCAAAATAGAGCGCTGATGCGAACTTGTAACTCAACGTTCTCGTGGTCTGAGAACAAACTCTGAGCTCGCTTGGACGGTTGTGTTCTGTAATGAAAGTTTTATTTTGATTCAAATTCTGGCAGAATTTTCTTATTTTTAGTTCACTTTCGGGCAACCCTACATCTTTTGACCATCTTTAATACGTGATTTGGTGTTCACGGGAGTGTTTTTATCTCTTGCTGAAGTGCAAAGAGTGTGAAACTAGCAGTAGACGCTGAGAAGAAGAGGACGCGCGTTTTTATTCTCTCGCCATCTCGGCAGTAACTTGTAAGTATATCACTAGCAAACTACTAAAAGCATTGTTTCCGCTGATCATGTTCAGGCATTTCTTGAGAGAAAAGGGGGTGGAGTAATGACCTACCTAGTCTGGAGATTATGATCGTTCTAAATTAACCCTTATTACTTTTCTTCTGATTTCTCAACCTATAATCCAGTTGATAAATTGCCGCATATTACTGTTCATTTCAAAAGTGTTCTTGTTTGGTTCAGTGTAATTCACTTGTTCGGTGTTTATTCTCGCGTGTGACTAAGTGAAGAGAGTTGAGACACGATGGCAATGTCCTGTAAAGGACAAAAACATACAAATAAACCGATAGAGGCCATCACACTATTCGCGTTTATATAACAAAATACCGTTTAAAAAATAAATGAGCTTTGAGTTTTTTTCGTGACAATTGATAAAATAAACGTTCCGTTAATCCAATAAACCCTGCCTCACTGATACTCCATTCAATCCGGACGGCATTTTTTAGACATGTTATGATTTGAACTCAACACAAACGTCATACTCATAAACCTTTTCCAGCACAGAGAACGCTTCAAAACGCACTAAAAAATTTTCTCGTATTATCAAAACTAAAAGAATTACTACAAATCATCACAGAATCGGTGAGCTTTGAACATCTATTAACTTCCTAAAAAGCTTTCATTTTTGACTGTGCTCGTTCTGTAGGTTTACATGCTATATACTCACATAAGCATTTTGAGAGCGACTCGAGGTCGACACGTGTTCCGAAAAATCCATCCAAACTCTTTGGTGGTGGTCTGCCGCCCGTGTTTTTGTTATTTTGTTTGCATAAAGGCAGTTGATCTTAGCGCCTTAAAATAACTTAAAAGTGTGTTAAATGTTTGCTTTTTCTCCTTCGATTACCTCGTTGTAGATAATTTGAGCTGTAATAATATTTGTTTTGGAGTTACGTTTTTTTTTGCTGACTGGCTTGAATCAAGGGAAAAGCCCGGGTCACGAGCTCGAATACGGAGCATTGTTCTTGTTACTTGGCAACAATCGATCCCATCTGCTTATCGCAAAATGCAGTTCATCTATCAATCTGAATAATAAATCCATCAAGCTCATCTCCACTTGCTGCTATTAATTACTCTGAAAATTTTTTGGGACAAAACGCGGGTGGTCCAATTAAAGTTTCACCGGCACCAGTGTGAGGCAAAAGAGGAGTAAAATTTTTTCACTTGATAGTTTATTGCAACGTCAGCAATATCCGACGTATGCTTGGGATATAGCGATTCCATACGCTCACACGCTGTTTAGTCATGCCTAGCAATGGAAGAGCTAATTATAACATGTATGATCTAACCCGAAATTTTGTACGATGACGAAAAATATATTAAGACCAAAAAGATCAACAAGTTTTTACAAGAACACTATCATGATCCGACCTTGTTTTTTAAACTAAGCAAAGGTCGGAAAACACGTGCAGGCAAAGACTGCATATTATAAAGTCACATTCTCCTACACTCAGAACCAGTAAAAGATTTTCTGTTCGATAGAAGAGAACCCATTCTGACTAGGCGAAGGATTATCTGCCGTTATTCTTATTGCTTCACTTCAGCTATTGTTCTATTTTGTTAGTCACTGTCCATGATTAAAGTAAGTACTCCACTGAACAATTTGGTGAGTTTTATTTCTTGCTATTACAAATCCGTGGCAAGTCAGATGGTGTTATGTTATTCACCTCAGGCTCGTCCTGATTTATGTAAACACTGAAATAGACGAAAATTTAACACCATCTTAAATTATAAACATCAAGCAAATAAATTGTTCTTTTATTTAGTACGTCATTAATTGAAACTTTTTGAAGGAAATGCTAGGGAGTTCTGAGCGAGAACAGGAATCGAGAATTATTTTATTGTTAATATTGTGACTGAAACACGTTTTTTGAAGCAGTAAACGGTTGAGTGCAGATATTAACTAGGATCCTTGTCATTTACAACTCAATATTAAGGTCCTTAAGTAAATTGGCTGGCACGTGTTGGAACAAAACATCTTCGTTGTTATAGAACATCATACATGTGCACTGTAAAATTAGCAGAGCAGAGCATCAAGACCGAAAATAAATTAGAGTACTGTGGCATGAGTTAAGATATCTAACATGGTTAGAATTCAATACTTTTCGTTACTTTTTTCTCACATCTTGCGCTGAATGTAATAGTAAACAAATCATGCTTTAGACAAAACTGTGTCACGTATGAGATCGGTTGAAGTTAAGAAGTAAAAGCTTTTTGTAGCTGTTTTCGCCTGAAAAAGCTCGGTTGACAATTGCACTTTTTGATCCTTATCGCCTAGGGTGAGAAAAACGGAATAACAAAAATAAATTGAACTTGCTACATAGACAAACTTGCCGCAAAGGAAACAACTGACAAAAGTGAAGTAACACCAACTAGTAATTGAAAGCTGTCTTAATACATATCGTTTGCCGGTATTTCCGGTTGAAGTCATCCTTTAAAATCTTACACCACAATCCCTCGATAGTCATTTGTGGTGATGCTTAGTCGGAGAAAAGTGCCTCATAACTCACACATTTCATTTTACTGCGGTTAAGATGACTTCTAGTGGCAATAATTATGATGTTTGATGTTGAAACACGCGGGTAGACATTACCGGAACAAAACTTAAGGTAGTTTTTAAAATAACAAAAACGATGAGGATTTCACAATTTATGTCAAAGATATGTATAGGTTTTATGACACGTCTGTGCATGTCCAGAATTTCTTTCCTCGGTTAAAGGTGCCAGCTGTTTGATTTGGTTTCGTCTGACAAAAGTCAAGTTTTGAATTACAACCGGCAAGCATTTAGGGCATTGAAAGGTCGCTTAGTACTCTTATATTCACAGCAGAGTACAAACGGATTTAATAGACTGTTTGGCACGACAGAGTGGATCATTTTCGCGGGTAAAACAAACTAGCTGTTTGACTTGCGGGTTTAATGGAACACAATGTTTGTTCATGCCAGTAATATTATCTAACTGTAAGTACTTACAATCTGTAAATTACCAGGGATGAACACAGCTGATTGCATAAAATCAAATTTAAAATGTTAGTTTTGTTTTTAAAAAAAACCCGACCGCTTTCATTATTTTTAGCTTGTAGTTCCGCTAACCATATTTTGCGTTGTTTTTTCTATCTTACAGAATATATCATCAAACGAAAGATTTCCATTTTCAGGCTCTCACAACAGAGGACCATTTATCCTAAAGGTTAATTTCGTCTTCCAAATCTACTGTGAAGTTCATGCAGTTAAGAAATTTTCCACGAAGGCGGACGACGGCAGTTTTAAAAGCAGATAACATATTCGCCCAACTTTTACGGGTTCTGCTTACTTTGTCTGTCGTTAACTTGATTCCAAATGTGAGTATTTAATAACTTGTAAATTTGTACTGATAAAAATGAAATAAGACAGCGCTTTTCGTTTTAGTCAATTTGACGAGATTTTATTGATAACTCATTGTTTTTTTGGTGGAAAAGACACGTTCATTAACATAGCAATGTTTTGTTTGCAATGTTTGTCTTGGTTTCTCCAAACCAAACCTACGTTTACGCCAAGGAAATGTCATTCCTTCATCTTGTTTCCCATATCTCGGTGATAATTCTACAGATAACAGCATTATTACACTAAACTTGGATTTAGAGATTTTCCCTCTGGAGATAAATTGCTTTGCTCCCGAGTCCGTTTTCAGATGCAGCGCAAAGCTTTGATTTTATAAATGCGCGCTTTTCTTTTTTAAAAACAGAAACAATTATATCACTAGTTGTGTCTAATCAGTTTCAAAAAATCCTCTGAAGCAACAGATACGGAAGAGGAACTGAAAATGACCTTTTACCGTCGTTGGTGGTTTTTGAAAAAAACAATCATCTTGATTCATTATCCGAACCGCAACACAAAGCTTTAGCAGACCTTCATTTCCTGGCCATTTTCTTATTATTTTCATGTCTTTTGATCATTACTGCGCAAGTTACCAAAATTTAGTCATTACGGGCTTGATTCCCTTAATGCACTGTTTAACAGCAAAAAAAGTTCGTGTCCAGCATTGTTTTTCACTCTACTATTACCACGGTATAGATCTGATTTACTTAACTTAGAAACTAACTCAGAATTTTGTAACCAGCCACAATTAATTAGTTTTTAAGAAATTCGTATATCAGTATTGGAGAACGTTTTTTTTTTCTTCAGCTACTAAAAATGAAACCATTTATTGTTGAAAAATTAGTGTTAAACTGTCGGAAATAGATCTCTGCTGGGAATTCACTTCACACCAAAAGTACTACAATGTTTTAGCTCGCACCGTTGTGTTAGATTCAGCATAACACATTACAAGAGACTGACGAGTAACCGACCTGTTTCAAGCTTTTCGAAAACAGAGCCGTTTATTTACTGTTAAGTTAGTTTGGAGGGAATTTGTCATTGTTGCATTTGCGCATTTCTTGTATTTAGTTTTATATAATACAAAAGACTCACTTTTAAAAGCATCTTTTTAAGATTGAAAGACCTGTTCTTTTTTTCTAGGTGTTGGCGGACGGAAAGTTTGAGGTGACAATACGAGAGATGTGGAATCCTCGAGGGAAGATTTCCACTGGCCAATGTTGTGGCTCAAGTGGAACTGAATCTGCAAATGGACAATGTACCACCATCTGCCAAACGTACTTTTCTGCGTGTTTGGGGCCCTACGGTCGGTCTCCGAACAGTTGTAGTTATGGTCAACAAACAACAGCCGTAATAGGGACTAATTCTTTCACCCCAACATTGAACAATATTTTAACAATGAACATTCAATTTTCTTGGCCGGTAAGTTCACAGCCTTTTAACTAAACAATTCCAACTTTCCAATTACCTACTACTAGCATAAAAACAAGCACTGAGAATTGTAGAAAAAAATTAAAATCTGCGGAGGGGTTTTCTTTTTTGAATTTTATTATTTTGTTAACTTTATATCTTTACAAATACAATCCCAGTGTTGTATAGTATAACGACAAGCATATCCAAATTCTTACGCAATTAAAATATTAATTTACAGGTAACTTATTGTTAGAGTATGAGTTACCAACTAATGTTTTATCTTTGGTTGCAGCATAATGATGTGTTTTAGACTTTCTCGTAATAACGAGATTGTAACTCAGTCATAATATTGCAATGTTACACTTTGCGCAATGTTGGTAACTCGTACTCTAACAATGAGTTAACCAACATTACGCAAAGTGTAACATTGCAATTTTTTGACTGAGTTACAATCTCGTTATTACGAGAAAATGCTAAAACACATAATTTATGCTGCAACCAAAGATAAAAACATTACATATCTGCTTTAAAAATACGCAGGAAATTTTAGAATTAATCCACTTAAACAAAATAGTAAATATCTAGTGTCACTAATTAGGCTTAGACCTTAAAACAGTAACATAACAGATGTGGAAACTAACAAAGTTCGTTGCTTGTCAAATTATGCTATACAAGTGTATTAATTGGTGTATTTTGTAATATTGATGTCAGGAGCAAAATTTTGGGACAGAGTTTTGTGACTTTTTTTAGCAATTATGGGACTATTATTTGACAGGTCAATGGGGATATTTATAAGGGGTAAAGTGTTGCATACCAAGAACGGATTTTCTTTGACACTTACAAACAGTCTTGAGTCTTTTAGTGTTGGCTCACTTTGTGATATCAGTTAAATTTCCCCAAGAGCTCATTTAATGAGCTCATCATCTCGATGATGAGTAATTTGCATTTTTTTGAAACAATGTGCGACACACATTTGAGATAAGAATCTAAACTGATAGTCTTCATATGATTTTGACCTCTTGAAGGCTTTCATAAAAGGCCAAAATCTTGGAGGAGTTATTTTAATAACGACGTAATGGAGGCTTTGTAAACTATCTGCACGTGGCGAGCGCAGTTCATGACTCTTGTTGAGTTGCTATTGAAAAGTATAAATCAAAGTTAAACCTTTAAGCTCTTGAAAGTTTGTGGTCAAGTATCCTGGTCACCAAACATGTAGAGTTACACTAAGATTGGATATATTAAGACCTGTTTAGTTTTGTCGTTTAAGGTTATAAAAACAGCAATTAAAATGTATGTATGCGATTAGAAATTAACAGAGAGACAGAACTGGGAACTTTATGACTACGATTTCGACAGTCGAATCGAAATGAGTAAATTTTAAATCAAATCTGATCTGTTTGAATCAAGTCGTTTCTGAGTGGCAAGAACAATTTTCCTGTCAGATAATAAACAAAAAACGAAATAGTGAGCTGCTTAAATTTTTATCAAATATTGATCAAGAGTCCTTATCGCTTAGTTAAATTTTATGCTTTATACAATTATATTATGGCATTGGAATTTAAAATCTCAAAAAATCTTTGGAGAGCGCAATAATCAAGCATTTTTTTTTTCTTTTTGGAAAAAGGTTTTCGAAAATTTGTAAAAAAACTTATCCAAATCTATTTCCAAATGCCAGATTAAAAATGTATAAAACCTTCTCTTATTCTAGGTGTCCGTCTGAAACGGGTTTAATTTTTTTTTTTTTTTTTTTTTGGCCATTCGCAAGTGTTGCGTGTTCTAACTGTCGTTTTTACGGTGTTACATTGGCAGGGAGCATTTTCTCTAGTATTGGAGGCAAGAGATAAAGGTACGTTGGCTCTGATTTCATTGTTTATTTTATTCGTTGCTGAACAGTAATTGTAACTGTTTGTCTCAGCTATTATCAAACGATTCATTGTGTTGAGTTTTGTCGCAGGAAAAAATAGCTTCCCTTGTTCGTTATAAGCACGTGTTAAGCAGTTTTCTTTTCATTTTTGTTGTGAAAAGTCCAATCGACCCATATTTTGAACGCGAAAAGCATGTTTTCCATGATAGGTAAAACATTCTAACTTATTAAGAGACTGTTGTTATGAATACAAGAAGAAATTATAATCACCTTCTGGTAGTCACATTAAGTATCAATATGCACAAAGGTCAAATTTGATTTTTCATTTTGCAAAGATATAACCTGATAACCATCTTGATAATATCTGGGCCATTCGCTGCAATCGACCTTAGAGAACGAAAGCAGACAAGGTACAGAGCCAAGCTAGCGAATGATGTTATCATTAGCCTATGTCAGCAGTCACCGTATTGATATTTGTAGATGAGGAGGTTCAAGCACCCATTCCAGGAGGTTATCAGTAAATACACCTTAGGCCGGTCAAAATGAACGAGATGTAGGCCGATAACCAAACATTATAAACGTTTCTATTGTCAAGACACACGCAAAGCTTTAGTGATATGACCCTAGCACGGGTTCTTCGATCATCCAGCTGGTTTTTGGAATGATTAAGCTTCCAAACACTCTTAACTTGCACTTCAGCTTCTATGGGTGTGGAAAAATAGTTGTAGTATACGGTTCAGTTATAACACACCCACAGTGTAGAGCTTTGAAAGATGGCTCTGCAAAATTATCTGGTCAATAAAAATGATGTCTGCAATTCTGGCTATTTGCCATCATAATAAATGCAGCCTTTAAAATGCAAAAAGCTAATGTTTTTAGTCATGCGTTTGTTGGCCCTTTGTTCTATTACGCCTGACAACCACAACGTTTTCAACTTGTTCACTTGGAAACAAAAAATATCATCTTTGACTTATTTTACTCTAAAATGTTTCTCGTGCGCAGAGAAACAAGAAGAGTAAGTTTACTCTCTATTCAACAATCCTACATTATTTAGCCACCTCTTTTTCAGTCTGGACAACTACTATATTAGACAGGTTTTCATACACATAAGATAAAATCTCAATTTATTGATTTAGAACAAAAGATGTTATCGAAGATGATAAATTACTATTCGTTTTTTACCAAATTTGTTAGGTTTTATAACAATTTGATTGTTTCGTAATAGAGTTAATTCCCAAGGCAATCACAGCGTAAGACGTGAAAGAGCAAACAGATATCTTAGTTTCGTGTGAAATCAAAAAGGCTGTTCTTATTTTTTTCAGTTTTGATATCTTTTTTAAAGCTAGATAAAGATCCTAATTTGAACCTTCAAGTCATTAGAGTTTGCGCCAGGTCTGTTTACAGATGTTCCTTTGCAATTATTCAGAGAAAAAAATACCTCAAGGGATGCTCCTCCAATCAACAAACTAGACAAATATTTTTAATACATCTTATCTCGACCTGCATCAAACAGGTTTGCCCTAATATAATTTTATAAGTTGTTTACAGACATGAAAAATTGACATCCATATTTCAATGTGTTAACATATGATGTACATTACCATTCGGTTTGGCCAGCATTCTTATCCCGCAATACGAGACATCAAGACCGATAGAGCGTAATTATGGTTAAAAGTTGTACCTTCCATATGTTTTTATCGCGTTTGTGTTGCCCTGGTCGAAAAACCCTGGAGCCAGTAGCAGCCTCTTAATCAAATAATTGTAGTATGACCATCATTAATCATAATGAAATACAATATGAATTTGAAGTTTACTTCTTTCCTGACAAATGCTTAATTTGCTGCCCTGCTAATGAATTTCAACGGCTTTAAACACATACATCTGATGCTTACAATGCTTTAATCGTTTTTCGCTTTATGCAGTTTTTGTTTAGCTTTAAGGTGTCAAGCAAATTTGCTTTTAATTCTTAAATGTGGAAAAAAACTTAATTTCCAGCAAAGATATGCTATTGGTATTCTACATCATCTTTTGCTTCATTATAGCGTCGTAGTTTCCGTTTTCTTGCTGTTAATTTGTAAAAACAAATATTCGTACAGTGTTCTTTAGTCTAGGCGTTACAATTGCCAAAAATTTAAGTTTCTTTTTCATTTTCCAAAGACGATATAGTTGTAGTAAACAAAAATCTCTATGTTGAAATGAATTATTTTTTTTAAAATAGTTTAAGTGATTAAAGGTTGTGTTTCGAGAATCAATAAACAGCTTATTAAAACGTTCAAAAATTATAATGCTATACATATTACGTACAAAGTGTTCAATTTCCTTGTGCTAATTGATTTGAGTTTTCATTAAGAGACAAAATGTTTTTTATCTCAAAATAATGGTGTTGTATAACATTCAGATATTTGTAAACAAGACAATTTTAGTTCCTGAACTTCTAAGTTGCAGCGTCGAAACGTCGCGACGATTAAAACGTCTTTCTCCGCTCCTTTTCCGTTCTCAGGATGTGCCAACGGTGTTAGTACTCAACTATAGCAATCTAATACCCTGCAAAACTTAACAATCGGACGCCCACACAAAAGGGAGACTTTTGTAAATGGACGGTTAGCTTAAGCATTAAGCTTTTACCCGAAGCCAACTCTATAAACTTCATTTCCCTAGCTTTTATACTTAGTTGTTCGGTTCAGAGAAGAAGAGGTAGAAAAGACTTATGCTTAGATTAAATAGACGAACATATAGAATTGAGGACCGCACACAAAGCTTTCTGGTTTTTGAAACAATCAAATCTGTCTGATTTAAGGAAATTTATATAATGGTTAGCGCCCCTCTGCTTTTAAAAAGCGAACTTAAAACCATTGTTAAATAGCAAAAGTGAATCCTGCGGTTTTATAACAGCGTAGTTTAAACGCCTTGAGAACAAAAGTGGACGACGCCTTCTAGCTGAACAAACTCCCCTCTTACTGCGAAATTTTCACCTTTCCAGAATAAAACAGAACTATGAATTGAACGACCAGAATATAAGTTTACTTAGTCAGGCCGTCGGAAGCCGGGGAAGGGATGGGGGGGGGGTGGCTGCAGCTCCCCCCCCCCCCAATAATTTT
>JAOEHV020436844.1:0-10368 GCA_025447995.2 Isaurus tuberculatus | reverse complement strand
TAAAATCGACTCTTCGCTAAAATCGACTCTATCCATCAAAACGACAGCATTGTAGCTACTCGCTCATGCGCAGTAGCTACAAAAACCAAAGCAAAACCGTGCGAACGATCAATTTCTTGCCTGCGTTGGATCAATTAAAAGATCGTGATCAGTCGAAACAAAAGGAAAAAATATCTAGTGTCAAAGAGAGACTTCAGCAAGGAACTGATCAAACAACGTGAACACTGTACTTACGATATTTCGACTGGCCAATACCAGTCTTCATGAAGTTTAATAAAACAAAAGGCTCAACGGTTTTAGCTCTAAGAATAAGGTGTGACTTACGTGCTTTCCTGTTAATCAATTTATTACTTAATTTACTATTATTTTTTTGATTTATGGAAAAATGAATTTGTAAACGTGATTCAGTCGAAAAGCATGTGAATCACACCTTATTCCTAAACTAAAACCGTTGAGCCTTTTGTTCTATTAAACTTGATGAAGCCTGGTACTAGCCAGTCAAAAAAAGTAAACTATGGAATTAATATATCAAACACGAGAGAAAGTATCACAATATTCCGCTGTAAACTGAGTTATTGTTAAAATCCTACGCTAAAAAGTTTAAAATTTTGTTTTAAAATTCTTAAAACGTTTTTGACCGTGCGGTCATCTTCAGATACTGACGAAATTCGAAATATTTGGAAACGTGATGAAACACTGTCTTGAGTATTTGATATATGTTGTCAATCGAAACTAAAACTAAGGAGTAAACAAAGGAATAAAATCGTGAAACTATATGCTAATTAAGATCACATTTCCAAATCATGGTCACGGTTATGATTTCTTTTGTTTTAACTTGATGAATTATGAATGAGTTTGAGAACAGTTCTTGCAGTTTTTGACACGATAGTTTATCATCATCAGCATTATCATCAAAATAAGTATCATTACCATCGTAATCATTATTATTATTACCATTATCATCAAATCATTATCATTAGTATTCTTATCGTTATCATTTTTTATCATTACTATTACTATTATAAAGTAAACACTCATTATCTTTGCAATCAATGTTATGCCAATTCTAAATGAAATAATTTCATTTTTTTCCACGCTTTAACCAGCTGTTCGTCCACCGCCATCAGGGCTGAACTTACACATACAATTGAAACACAATGTACAGCAGAATGCTACGTTTGTGTTTAACTACAGTGTTCCACTTGAGGCAGAACTGGAAAAAATCGAATTTTTTACCACCGATCTCTACACCGGAAGATGGATTTTAGTTGTAGCAAAATACGTAGTTGGTGGTAAAGTCTCACTTGGCTACAGAGTAAACACCAAAGTTGTACGGAGATTGCTCTCGAGAAGGCCATATCAATATTCCAATGAAGACAATTTAAAAGCGCTCAAATCACGGGTGGTAGCATCGGAAAAGGACAGAGAAGCAATATTCACTCTGACGAACGTTCTGCTCAATGATAAAGGCAGCTACAGCTGTAAAATTACAATAAGGAATGGCGGACCAAAAATTTTCTACTATTCGTATCTTAACGTAACTGAAGGTTCGTTAACGTTTTGTACACTATTTTCCCGTTTTCAACAATTATGGCCAGACAACTACACTCAAACAGTTTATTGGCCCTGTGTTATTTACATACGCTAAACAAAATAAAAATTAGTATAGGTAATCGCATGGGGCCGACTAAAATTAAGAATTAATTTCACGAATGTTTTTGAAAACACAAGTGAAATTTATCCTTAATTTTACGAGGAACCATGCGATTACGTGTTTATGACATCAAGGGCAAAATTCTTCGCGCGCTTTCTTCGCTTGTTCGACTTTCGTTACTGTTGTCCACTTCTGAAACACGTTTATCCAATAATTTGTACTAAATCTATATTTCTGTTTTCATTAACTTCGGCAAACCGCAAAGACATTGCCAAAACAACATATTTCGCAAACCAGCGACCAATCAACGCCAAGTAATTTTGCCCTCAATTAAAGAAAAAATCCTCCCTCGTGAGCCAATCAGCACCGAGTAATTTTGCCCTCTATGTTATAAGAGGTTTTATAGTACACTCAACAAACTACTCAATTCTGATTGATGGAGAACAGTACAATTTAATCACAAATAGTACTCCGTAAGAGTACCTACTAAGTATCCATGGCAAAGACGCGTAAGCACAATCATGAGCGGCAAATTTTAACGTCAACAATAAAAAAATGGCCGACAGTCGCTTCGCAATTTCCAGTGAAGACTTGCTCAAAAATTAATAATCTTGAAATAGTTACCTTGTTATCAGAGTTACAGAAATTGAACTTGCGATTTGCCACAATTCTTGCGTAATTTCGATGACTCTACTATCACCAAAATAAAAAAAAGATTTTCAGTGCAACATCTCAAAATTCATAAATTTTGTTGGATGTACAAAAATTTAAAAAAATGTACAACCTTTTTGCACAATTCGTGATTAATAGATACACTCTTTTTTATATCAGAACCTTTTTTTATGAGAACGTCAGGCTGAAAATCGGCCAAAATTTTAGAACATGCTTAGAACACACCCGAGGCTGAGGAATGGCCTAGAACTTTATTTTGTTACATTACAGCATAAAAATCATTGAATCGGCAAATAGTCGATAGTGCAACATTGTTTATAACTGGAATAAAATACATGAAAAATAAGTTTTACGAGAAAAATTTGCAGGACTCATTATTTTCCCTTTCTGTATATCAAATATCGAGGCTCGTATCTTCTTAAATACACATATAGTGTCTTGACATCAGCCAGTGACTAAATTTTGTTTCATAAACTACACACGATAAAAAGTCATAATTGTGCTTAACAAAACTTTAGCGAACTTAAAACCACTAACAAACTTAAGAAGTTTGAGAGGCTAAAATCTCCAAAATATTTAATAACATACAGCCTCGGCCCCAAAATAAGACGTTCTTATAAAAAAAAGAGTGTACTCACCAAAAGGCTCGTTAAATTTTTAGAACTTTCAACTTCACTCGTACATATTAATCACGAATTGTACTCAAGGTCGTGCGATTTCCTATAGATAGAAATTTGATAGAAAAAATTAGAAAATGACTAATCCCCACCCCTAGCCCGGCCTTCCCCCCCGGGGGGGGCTTAATATTAATAGGTACATTAAGCCATACAAAAATCTTTCAACTGGGAATGGATGAATAAATGGATGGAGAGATGGGATTTGATGGATGGATAAATGGAATTACAAATGGATGAATAGATTGACGGATAAAATAGGACGGATAAATCAATCGATAAATGGATGAATAGTTGAATGGGCGGACAAAATAAAATAAATATTGTAGCATCTAAATGTTATTTTTTCTGGTACTTAGATTGTCAGTTGCAGTTTTTTAGGGGCGGACCATTTGACTTTTGAGAGGGGGGGGGTGAGTGATTTTGAAAAAAATTTCCTGCAAGCTTCATTTCAAACAAAAAAAATGCATGCAAAGTAAATGAGCCCAAAATATGTATTATAGCAATAAAAGGGAAAAAACAACTCTGCCCACCCCATGGACGAAAAAAAAATCTTGCGGAAAAAAATCACCCCACCCCCCTCAAAAGTCAAATGGTCGGCCCCTTACTACTCAATTTTACAACTAAGAAATCTTGTTTCTAAATGAAGTCATGAAGTATTATTGTAGGACAAGGCGTTGTAAAGTAACTAATTAAAAATTTAGTAAGTTATATCTAGAAGATACATAGTATATGTATATATACATATGCATATATAATGTATATATACATATATACTTCTTATATAGTATGTATGATGTATATATACAGTATATATAGTATCTATCTATATATCTATCTATTTACACTGTATATGTGTTCAAATTTCTGTTTATTTTACTTGCAGTAAAGTTTGAATTTATCAACCCTCCCCCGAGCAAAGTTTACGCCGGTGGATACGGAAGACAGGTAAAGTTTGACTGTACGACAACTGATGCTACAGCGACTCTTTCATTATGGCACAAAAAGAGCACACGATTCAAATGGAGGAAAATGCGTAAAACGTCTCACAGGAATCTCGTCAACTCCGGTGGCATCTTTACTTTGTTCTCGGTTAGATCACGAAACATTGGTTGGTACCGATGTAAAGCCGTTAGCTCTAAGGGGATTACCATACGATCTTCGAGTGCGCGACTGGAAATTTTCAAACCAAGTAAGGTTATTTTTGTTTACTCAACTATGTCGTACTCTTAAAATTTTTTAAACAACAAGTTTTTACCACCGCCTGGTTAGTCTAGTTGGTAAGGTGCCAGTCTGCTGTGTGGGAGGCCAGGGTTCGATTCCCGGCCGGACCAACACTTAGGGTCTTAAAATAATTAAGGAGAAGGTGCTGCCTTTGCTCTAACATCTGTAAATGGTTAGACTTTCGCGTCTTCTCCGATAAGGAAGTTAAACCGTAGGCCCTCGTAGACCTTCTCGCATAGCTTACCCGCTCAAGGCCCTCCGTCCACCTAAGAGTGGTAAAATCCTATATCATATCTATATCATATCATAACAAGTTAATTACTCTAACTTCTTTGACTGAAAAACATATTTAGCCTCCTTAAAATACTAAAATACAGTTTTACAATGTGTCTCTTTATAATCTATGTTGCGATGTCAAATACTCTATTCCCGCTTTTGCACGCGTCTTATGTCGTTTTGTTGCTGGTTTTGTTGAATATTTTTTTGATTTAAAGGCTTATCCCAATTGATATGCTTTTAAAAAATTTTAGACCTGGAATGGTATGTAAGATCATTGAATTTCTAGCTAGCCTCCACATGATAATTGTTTTTATTCGAAAGGGATTTAAAAACCGAATGTTTGCGTAAATATTCCGACTATTTCGTTGACATTTTTAATATTTTTGTTTTCCCAGTACCCTCCAAAGTGTGTACAAAATCAAATGTAAACACTGTAAGTCCGTTTATATTGGCGAAACCGCTAGAACAATGGGCTCACGCATATAAGAACATGTAAAATCTCAAACAGTTTATAATCATTTAAAAACTCATGTAAACAATCCAACGAAAGAAAATTGTATTAAATGGGAGATTCTACACTCCAGCATTAACAACATGACAATCCGGAGAATAGTGGAAGCTATTGAAATCAGTAAGATTGTACCTGACGTGATGAATGGCTGTATCTGAAGAACATTGGACATTTAATTTAATTCAGAGTTTATTTATTCAACTTTTTGTACTATTCCCAACAGACTGTAACTTAATATTTTACTATCTTGAGGGTATTCCCAGTAGGTGTGTAAATTAATTATCTTTTTTCCCGTTGCAATACCTTAGTTAATCATTGTCACTGATGAGGCCTTAGCAGGCGAAACGTTTGGTATAAAACAGAAAAACTTTTGCCTGTTGAAGAGAAACTTTCTTACACACCCTCCAAAGTAATAAAGTTTTAGTTCGTGAGCAAAATTAAGTTCTAGGCCCTTTTCAGCGGTCAATTTAACTCACGGTCAAGGCTAAAATGAATCAGAGTCGAGCCAAAAACATGTTATTGGCCGCAAACATAAAATCTGCTGTTTTCTTCTAGTCTTAATAGAAATGAGAGCAGGTATAACTTTGTAGCTAAGTTTGATTTTTCCTTTATGTGCTCAAAAGACGAGAAAAAATAAGACTTAAACCAACTTTTGATTTTTCAGTCCAATGTTATGTAATGGCGTTTTGTTATATTTCTACCAGCGCCACCTCCACCAAAGCCTCTTTTTATGAGGACTATGCTGAACTACACAGTTCAAGGGGGCGGACACCAGAGTGTAACATTTGATTGGCGGTACACATTGGTGCCAAACATTTACGTAACACAATTGTCATTTGGCTCTGCAAGACGATGGTCTCTTACAACTGCAGTGACAAAAGTTGTTCAAGGCGACAACGTTACTGTACATTACGCAACAAGATGGCGGATTCTACAAATGTTTCTTCCAGGAAAGCATGACGTAATCTATCGGGACAGCGCTGTCGCGGCTGAGCTCATGAAACAACGATTTCCCACACAAAACAATAAATTGGCAAGATTTACCATAAGAAATGTAAAAGATGGGGATAAAGGATTCTATTTCTGTCGTATAAAATTGAGTAACGGTCGATCCATTCTTAGCAGGGCTTATCTGAACGTTCTTCGAGGTATGTATCTGGTAACAGTGAAAATAGAGCTTGTTAAAGGGAACCCCGACTGTTATCAACATTTCGAGTCAGTAAATACCATAAATTTCTATGGCCTTTCGCGGGCGGCGCCATTTTGTTTACGTGACGTCACTCTTGCACTCCGAGTTCTTTAAGCGAGCGGGAAATTCGAAGTAACACGCAATTTTTATATAATATTTCGTATTTGTTCGCTTCTGAAACAAGGTTCATTGTGTAGGGAATTAAACCCACACTGCTTCCAATGCCGATATCTTGGAAAAACTTCAGCACAAGAGTGACGTCACACAAACAAAATGGCGCCGCCCACGATTTTCAAACGGCAAAGTATGCCATGGAAAATAATCTGAAACTGGAACAGACGACCTCGAATGCGTACATAAAGCATCGAGAAACATTTAGGAATAGCCAAAGTATTTTTTGACGCAAAATGTTCATAATAGTCGGGGTTTTCTTAAATAGGTTCTTTTGAGCTTATGTGTTTTTATTGCCACATTAAGGTTAAACTAAGACATTTAGTCTCCTATTCTTGTCGAGCCTACGACTAAAAAACAAAATCAAGGATTAAAACATGATCAAATTAATATATCCATCAGCCTTGAATTTTAGTATTAGAAACCATGAACTAATGGCAGGTTTGCTCCCAGCAGAAGCTGGATCTGATTTTGCTAATCTTAATAGGTAAACAAAACTTTGTGAAACAAGGTTACATAGTTGTTCAAGTCTTGGCAGAAATGTGTTTTTACCCCGGAAGGAAAAGCCTACTAACAACAACCACGACACCGCCGTTTTGTTACATTTACATTAATTTTTGCAATATAAAACAAAATGTTAAAGATTGAATCGCTTTTGTTCACTAATTTTTCTAGATCATTTTTACTCATGATTAAATGAACTCTAGGTTTAGATGGCGGCGTGGTTGCACAGTTGATAAAATCTATGCCTTCCAACCACGTTCGATCGCCGGCTCTGCCGAAATTTGACATTTGTGTGACTTTCTTTTCCGCCAGAATTTGCTCAGCTTTCCATCCTTATGAGGTCGGTAAATGAGTACCAGCTTCGGCTGGGAGTTAACCTGCGATGGGTTAGTGTCCCGTCCAGGGGGATTGAAGAACTCTCATCCGCTTAACACTACAATAACCGGAGATAAGCACCGGATTCGATGGGCCTCAGGGCTCGTTAAAGATTTAGCTAGGTTTTGATGATTAATCATCGCTTTAATTGCGGTAGGAAGCTGACGACTCTAGTGTTAGATTTCGTCAGTAAAACTTCGGTACTTTCGGCGAATTTTAACAGTTCAACCTAGAGTTGGTTTAATCACGTGTTTTACCTACTCAATAAATTTTCTATTCAACGAGTATCATTTTTACTCACTTGCTTGTTTGGAACCTCCGCTGTAAAACATTATAAAGGGTAACTGACAATCTTTCTTACACTATATCTATTGATTTACCCCCAAACTAATAACTTTACATATAGGGTAAAAACTGACTAATTTGATTGGATGTTTTTTCTGTGGGCGAGGCCATACTTGTTCTTTTCCATTGTATCAATAAAGAGTAGGGACTGGTACTACATTGAAGTCGGGCCACTTTCAAGATGGCCACTGTTTACCCTATTTTTAAAGTTATCAGTTTTGGGGTAATGAAATAGATATATAGATCTTTAAATGTTGTACAGCGTAGGTTCCCTTTAATGATCAAGTTCTAGATAAATAAATAGCTTCATTGAAATACCATTACAGCCAACTGGCTGAATAAAGGGATTTGTACAAAACTTTAGAATTATAAAACACATTAAATATTGGAAATATCTAAAAAAATTCAAAATCTAATCTATACATTTGGCATCATTTGCAATAAAAAAGGGATTGAAAACGTTTTGTCTAGCAAAACGGTAGTACAAGCCTGAGCCTATGCCTTAAGCCTAAGAAAATGGAACTGTTATTTGTTTCTGGCAAAAAATGGTGTAGACTGTGGTTTTTGTCCTCGACAATTTTCTAAAAAAGGTGCTGTGAGAGAGATTACTGCCTTATATAAGCGGTAGTAAGGCCTTACACCTGAAGTGGATCTACATAGCTGATAATAAACAATTATTGGACTAGGTTGAGCAAAATATCGTGATTTGTCAGTGGATTAGCGAGAAAATGACAAATCACAATATTTTCGGATTACCAAATCCAATAATTGTTTTATCATTCGATCACTGAATTTTTTTTGTGGGAAGCGTTAACTTTTAAGCGGTAAGTGCGCGCTGCCTCGTAAAATAAGTCAAGACGGTATTTTTTTTTGACAGAGGAGGTCGAAACTACTCATAAGCAGTGTCATATTTGCAGCTAAACTCCGCCAGACGTTAATGCGCATGAACAGCGTCATATTTGTAGGCAGTTATTTGTAGGTCACGTGGTTGGCTTGGACTAATGAGAAAGATAGAAAATTTCCATCGAATGATAATCCCGAGTGTGTGCTTCTCACGTTTATCTAACTCCTCTGACAGATAATTCAGTAGTTCTAGTCATATTAATCTCTATGTCTAATTTCTAGCACCACCCAAACCAGTGCGCCCCTACACTCCGCCCGTTCGCAACTGCCGCTCCCCCTCCACAGATAATTGTATGGGAATGGGTTATGACTACACATCTGCAGACTCCGATCAAACTCAAATCGCAAAGATGATAAAATTATACGACAAAGTCATCAAAAAGAGATCCGAATGTAAGTTTGCTTTCCGAGATTTTCTGTGCTATACCTTTACACCGAAGTGTGAAATGGCAACAAAAGTCGTGTACAAACCCTGCCGATCAGTGTGCGAGAACACCAGGCGAAAGTGTGAGTATGTATGGATCAAGTACAAACGTTTTGGGCTACGCTGGCCAGATAGCTTTGACTGTGAATCACTGCCTGACGATCATTGTTTTGACATCAGCACAAAAAGGAAATATGAAGGTAAAATACGTAAATTAAAAACATAAACAACATTACAACATGGCTCTTCGAGTAGCTGAGAATCTTAGCTAGACGTACACTACACATTTTAACCCTTTCAGCCCCAAACACGACATGTGATGTGCTGCTAAGTTCTCTTAACCTTGCTCCAAACTTTCCTCTTAAACAAGTTGGGAGAAATATGCAATTCATCTTGGAGAGACTGCTGTGTGCGATCAGCTCCTTATTTTTCCTGACAAAACAACTGATTTTGTATTGATATTGTAAGGAGAAGATAGATGCTGATAAATTGGCTTGGGCTGAAAGGGTTAAAAACCTTAACTGGTAGGACGCAAACGAACTGCGTATTTATAACCGGTGATGGATAATTAGACTCAGGGATAATAATAAAAATAATTTTTTAATTTCATTTCTTATATAGCGCTTATTCTTGCTAAAGCTATGAGCGCTTGACAATCAAATACAGGGTTCAAATAGTAGAGGGTCTTAGAAAGTCCGCTGGAGCACCTCGCATACTTTTGAATAAGTAAGAAATGCCCTCAGTGAAACAGACAGACCACAACACTAGGATCACTACCCTGCTCTTTTCGATAAGTGTGTGGGTTCTTTTAACTCCCCCGATATAGGGTGTCGAGAGACTGCACCTACGGTTTAACGTTCTTATCCAAGAAGATGAGAAGGTCTAACCATTTGCAGATGTAGAAACGAAGGTAACACATTCTCCTCAATTATTTTAAGACCCGGAGTGTTGGTCCGGCCGGGAATCGAACCTAAGCCTCCCGCTCGATAGACTGGCACCTTACTAACTGGGCTAATCGGGCGAGGATCACCAAAGACAAATCCTTATAGTTGTCAGAGTTGGATTTGAACCCGCAATAACCATATACAAATCCTACTTCCTGGCCTCCTTTAAATTAAGGTAACTCTTTTTGTTTTAGGCTTCGTGTAATTAAACTGTTCAACACACAAAATGTTTAGATGCAGTGCTTCAAACATCTCTCAATACTAGTGATACGAAAATGCATATACATATATATATATATATATTCATTGTATCTAGCTCTGGCACAAACCATTGAGAACTTTAATAGTATCGTAGAAGTCACCTTCACACGTGTATATTTAAGCAATAAACCATACTTTTCTATAGGTTTATAAGCATAATGAACCACGCGGGATGTTGGGAGAACACGAGAAAAACTTGTAAATCCCGAGCCGAAGGCGAGGGGTTTACAGACTTTTC
>JAOEHV020436744.1:0-10368 GCA_025447995.2 Isaurus tuberculatus | reverse complement strand
TAGGAGGTAAACTAGGGGGCTATTTACCAACTGCGTAAACCACGCCGCCTTAGGAGGTAAACTAGGGGGCTATTTACAAAGTGCGGTGACTGATTGGAATTTTTTTAAATATAGTTCCCGAAAAGCCCTGGAATTTTTTTATCACAACGATTTTTAAACCATGTTATTCACCCCACTTTGGCTAATAGGACACTTTTTGTGGCTACGATGATGACAAGATTTACACGTACATCTTTTACAGAGAATTTATTGGAGGTATAGTTCGTATTTTTTGTAGTGTCAATGAATAAGGTACTAAATCTGACTTTTTACAATCCTTCCTCATATAATCAATGGCTCATGGTTGACTTGAAAGGAATAAATTGTAATATTTGTCGTTTTTTTAAAACTCAAAAAAATTCCTTACTTGAAACCTTGAACCTTTGGTGGACACTCTACTTTCTGAGGCTACACGGACTGGATAAAGTCACTTTTGACATTCTTATAAATGTGTTTCCAGCCTTAGATGATCAATACGAGTCCCTACATGGCATAAATTAAATGTGCTTCACAACTTAAGCTTTATATAAGCATTGCATATTACCCCTCAGTGAGTCTTTGTTGCTCAGTGGATACGGTGACACCAGGGTTACCGCAAGCTCTGAATATCAAGGGTCCTTGGGACCCCAAGTCTGCCAAAATGGGGGGTCCTTCCCAAAACTAAGGGGTCCCAAAATTTAAAAGTTTCATAAGGAAAAAAGTCTTCTCACGGCCGTGTTGAACTACGAGCGGCAGATCGAACGAAGGATAATGGATTATAATTTGTCGAAACGTTTTTCCATCTTATGTTGACACAGAAATATTAGATGCATTTTAGCAATTACTGTACGTCCAAGGGACGCAAGTAGCCCGAAAGTCACGCGTCCTTTTCAAATTTCACGCGTCAAATACGCGTCGCGGCGCGTTAATGGGAACCCAGGGTGTCCGTCCAGTGGTCGGAGGTTCAAGTCCTTTCATGGGCAAAGAGTTTTTTCTGGTTATTATTGGCTTTAAGAAATAAAAGACAGGTATTACAATCTTAATTTATAACTAAGAGAGTAAACTGTTCCGGTTGTTATCTCTTTCGTAGCAAGTCCCTTTTTCATTTTGTCATTTTTCATTTTTCGTCATTCTCCTCAATTCGCGTTAAAACCGCAATTTTCCAGGTCCGCGGTGCATCATGGCAGGAACAACCAAGCTTCCGTTTTCCCATCTTCCCGTGATGCTTTACAACGGTGAAATGACGTGTCAAACGCAAAGTGGCAAGGTAGGTTCAGGACTGCTCGGACCATTTTTTATGTTCATTAAACTCTTTTCAAAGGACATTGTTTAATCACTTAGTTTGCTTTATTTTCCAGACCTCAAGATTGATATTATCGACTCACGTTTTCCATGAAAAACCTCAAGATCTACCAGTATCAGAAGTGAGTATCACAAAACTATTCATCAGGGCATGGCTTAAATTCCTTTATAATTTTCACAGTTCCAAAAGATCTGTAGAATATCATATGTAAGGGAGTTTTAAGGGCTAACACGGCTCTTACGATTTCTACAGCAGACTTTGAGCTAGATCTCGCCATCGCAACAGTGCTGCAAGCAATTTTTTTTTTGGCCCCGAAATTAAATCAAAGAGAACGTAGTATATGATCTTGAATATATTTTTTTTATCTTAACAGTTACAAGCCAATTTTGCACAGTGTCTTGTTCTCAAAAGGTAGGTGATGTACTTTTAAAACCACAAATAGAAGGTGAATGGATTCGTACGGGCCGTGGAGATCCTGGAAAAAACCTGAAGTTTTATGTGCTATTGGTATTTTCTGCTCTAGATTTCCCTTTGCCTAATTTAAAAATTTGGCTTTTTTCTTAGATTTGATGAAGCTTTTACATTTTTTTATAATTTGTTTATAAGTCATGGCAATTTTTAAAGTGATTTTTCTTGTCCCAAACCCTTGGCACATGAGCATAAACGGTTTGCTAGTGATGTATAGCAAGTAACTTTATCTAAAAGGCTAAATCCTTTAATAAGCTCAGTGGCTAATCGACCAGCACTTACTTCAGTTTCTGTAGTGTAAAGGGGATAAGAGCTTTGACTCTTCCTAGATGGAACCCCTCACCATCGTTGGTTTGGTAGCCTTCCAACCAAAAGTTCCAGGTCGATCTCCGGTCTGCCGAGATTTGTACATTTCTGTTACCTTCTTTTCCACCAAAGCTGAGTCAGATTTCTATCTTATTGAGGCTGGTGAATAAATGAAGTTTACTTAATGACAATCTGTTTTTTCTTAGATTCAAAGAAGCGTGGATTTTAGCTAAAACACTTGATACCCAAGAAGCTTGGTTAGAGTTGGGTAAAAAAGCGATTACCCACCTGGATATTGAACTGGGTAGGATATCTTTTTAGCCTTCGTTGGTTACTGATCTTACACTCGCTCAACAGTGATGTCTTGGGGACACCGAAATGTTGTGAGTTTATCGTCATTCTCCTCCTCCTCATCATCATCATCATCATCATCATCATCATCATCATCATCTCCATCATCATCGTCATCGTCCACATCATCATCGTTATTATTGCCATCATCATCGTCATCTTCGACATCATCATCGTCATCATCGTCATCATTGCCATCATCATCGTCATCGTCGACATCATCGTCATCATTGCCATCATCATCGTCATCGTCCACATCATCATCGTCATTGCCATCATCATCGTCATCGTCGACATCATCATCGTCGTCATTGCCATCATCATCGTCATCGTCCACATCATCATCGTCATCATTGCCATCATCATCATCTTCATCATCAATCATCATAACCATTATCATCATCATTATCATTATCAATCATTATTATCGTCCACATTATCATCATCTTAATCATCGTCGTCATTCAATATCATGCATCATCATCTTTCAGTATCAATCTCATTCTTTTAATTAAATATTGTTATTGTTTTTTTTAAATTATCTCTCAACTGCTGTACCTGACTGTAAAAGTGCCTCACCAACGTAAATTTTCCTTTACAGCGATCAAGGTGTTCCGTAAGGCTGGACATGCTGGTATGGTTCTGTCGTTGGAGCAAATCAAGGTTTGCGGTTTTTTTATCAATAGAAGATTTTTAATCTCGAGAATATTATTTCTATTAACTAAATACTGAATATGCAACACAAACAATTTAAAACTCAGGAATGCTATTTTAATTAATAACTGTTTGAGCTCATGTACGAATGGACTACGTGTCAACAGCCAATAAAGCGGAAGACCGCTTTGATTACTTACTAGCAATCCATAAAGTTGAGAGGCCTTATTTTTTGATTATCACTCAACTAGTCAGAGAAGGAGTTTATTTATTTGGGTAAAACGTGCGTTTTTCGGCGTTTGGGGGCTTCTAGAAGATGATGAGAAAACAGATGATACCTCTTAGGCTTTTATAGACGGTGTTAAACACGCTTGTGTTCCCCGATTTGATTCACAGGGCACAGAGGACAGAAATCTACTTGCGGGTTACGTTGCGATGTACCTTGAGGACTACAGCACTGCACAGGTAAGTTCTATCATTGGATATAAGTCCACTTTATTTCGAAGATTTCGAGTATCATATCTCCAACGTGCATTTAATCTGGTTTTTTTTTGTTTTTTATTAGGATCTGTTTTTATCATCCTCGAGCCCTCTGGCAGCTCTAGAGGTAGGAACACTATGTGTGTGCATATACCATGATATAAAGGCTTGCTCATTTTTTTTATAGAAGAACGCTGGATAACACATGTTTTATAAATTAAATATATCGTTAAAAATCAGATGCAAATATCACCTTAATTTGGTTGACTGAAAATAATATTGTTGCAATTACTCACTGCAAAAAAACAGTTCTGGACTTCTTGAGCCGGCATGCCGTCAGAAAAGCAGGCAACTAGAGAGTTTATGCTACTTATCCTTTTGGAAATCTCAAGAAAAATCCTTAAACTTGGTAGTTTTAGTAAATGCGTGTACTAAACACTGTTACAGATGAGACGCGACCTACTGCACTGGGATCAAGCACTGGAACTGGCCAAGAGCCTCGCTCCGGAACAAATTCCGTACATCTCTCGTGAATATGCACAGCAGTTGGAGTTTACGTAAGCAATTTAATTATGATATTGTTATCTTCATATCTTTTGCAAAAGGAATTTAGGATCTTGAAACTTATAATGAGTTGTATATAGTTTATATAGTTTTATATTTATTTGTTTTTGTATTTTAGGATTTTTAGATTATTAGATTTTAAAAATTTAGAAAGTTAAATGTCCCCTATTAGCAGTGGGGAATCCCCTCTGCTAGATTTTATATTGACACGGTAATAAAGTCATTATTATTGTCATCCCAATGTCGGCGTGATTGGCTCATTTTGTAAGATCTCTGCCGTCCAGCAACAAAGTCCCAAGTCCCAAGTTTGATCTGCGGCTCTGCTTATAAATATATTTGAACATTTTTGTGAATTTCTTTTTCGCCAAATCTTACTCTGCTTCAGAAAAGTGGTTGATTCATTTGTAAATTTTGTGTCATTCCGTTAAGCGTTCTCCCGTGTGTTTTATAGCATTGATCGCCCTTTATGTTTTGTTGGTTATCTAACGTGTCTATAGGTGGTTGCATGTTTGTGGTCTTAGTCTGAATCAATGCTCTATTGTCCTTTTTTGCAGGGGAGATTATAGCAACGCCCTTCTTCACTACGAAAAAGGTGTCACAAAGCTGAAAGATGTAAGTTCTTTATCACGAGAGTTCTTAAATTTTCCGAGTCATTTTCGTTGTATGTTGTAGAAACGGCCATTATTAACGCCCAAAAGTTTTCCAAACAAAGTAATAATAAATTTTAGCGAACA
The DNA here is from genome assembly GCA_025447995.2 of Isaurus tuberculatus. Classification (NCBI taxonomy): domain Eukaryota; kingdom Metazoa; phylum Cnidaria; class Anthozoa; order Zoantharia; family Zoanthidae; genus Isaurus; species Isaurus tuberculatus. The sequence goes on along the minus strand of JAOEHV020436744.1, from coordinate 5,490 downwards.
CAGGAAACTCTTGCTTGACCAATATTTTTCGGCAGACTTTTGCTTCCGTCGATTTTTAATGGTTCAGAATGAAAGTTCCTTTTTTATCAAAAGATTTTCATTCAAAAAGTTTTCTTCTAGTACTGTCTTTCTGCACAATTAAACAACTAAAAAATCGTGTTTTCTCAAAAATATGCCGTTTACCACTGCTATTTACTAGGCCATAACTATTAATGATAACAGTATTATAAAAAGATAATAATATTAATAAAAGTATCTGTGATAACAATCACTCAATAGTAAATCCCCGAAATAGGTATTTTAGTTTACGTATTCAAATCTCCTGTTACCAAGTTAAGACTCCCAGATGACAGGGTATAAACCAGTTTGCTGTTTATAAATCGTGCTGTATTTGAACAGTTGCTCTGGCGAAAGTTTAACACTCAAGAAGTCATGTCCGTGCACTATTTACGGCGATGATCAAATTTTTCAATCTAAATTTGATTTGTTCTTGCGTTTCACCTACTTCCCGACACACTTCAATGGTTATATTGAAACACTAGTTCTGAATTTGAGTCTTGTATCACTGGGGGAAATACCATTCAGTGGCTAGAACGGGAGTAGAATCCAGGTCATCTACAATTAAACCAAACATCTCCAATCACTTATAGCCGCGCTGTCCTATAGATAATCTTGAGGATTTTTGATAAACCTCGTTCTTGTTTAATATGTTTTCAGAAGCGGGATCATGATGAAGCTTGCGTTGCTGGAATTGCAAGAACAGCCATTCGTATTGGTGACATCAGAAGGTCAGTTGCAAACCTGCAGTTAGTTTAGAAATGTGTTTTTAGTTTGTTTTTATTTGAAATAGTATTTAATGAAGGAAAAGCTAACTCGCGTATACAGTGATTTCCAGTAAGACCCTGCATAAATACTAACTACTTGTATTTACTTCATGATGATACTAAACAATGTTTCGACCGGTCCGTTGAGAGTGCGCAATATGTAGGGTAGAGCTAAATGTACAGAACATTTAGGAAAAAACAACTGGAGTACAGTCTACACCGTTAAAGTCTCCTGTTGAGTGAGTCTACCGGCACACGAAACAGCGTTGTAGAGATGAGACTGTGGTTCAGTTATTTTTTCCAACATCTACTGTACTTCATAATGATATATATTATAAAAGAAGTATGGGTAGACAAAAATAATATATGTTTATAAGATTTAGTTTGGAAATTTTAGAACTTTTCACCCTTCTATTACTTAAATGTAGTTTAATATTCACAAAAACTAGAGCTTCAGTTTTAGAGCTGTTTACTGCTTTTATATCGTGATGATACTTCTTTGTGGGGAAACAGATTGTTGTTTGGTGTGAGTGGGGCATGGGAGGGGTAGGAAATGAGAAAATATTTATTTATTCATTCGTTTTTATTTGACACAGAGGAGTAAACTATGCATCAAAGAGCCCCAGTCGACAGCTGAAGAAGGAATGTGCTTCTATCCTCGAGGCAATGAAGGTAATAGGAATAATAATAATAATCATAATAATCATCATCATAATCATAATCATTGATACATCGTGCCTCATTGACACAAAGATAACAGCAAAAAACTAGAGAATATAACCCACTGACGTACGAGATAATCCATATCCATATGATTCCGACTGTCAGAAGAGCTTTGAAAACTGTCTCCCAGTAAAATTGGAAACGTTGATGAAAGAAATTGGAATATAATGCCCAAATGAACTCTCACTGAGACCAGCAAGTCATCAATCAAGTTAATTAGTCGATCAAACGAAGTGTAATTAAGTCGATTAGCTTAAAATTACTTCCTGACTCATCTAACCTTACAATGAATTTCACCACCGTAGTTAGTAATGTTGCTAAGTGGTTTTACAAGCTTTTAGGAGATGTTTTTGTTAATGTAGCTAATGATGTTACTTCATGTAACTAACCATATTATCTTGTGCCAGCAATACGGTGAGTCAGCGGTACTGTATGAGAAGGGACAGTATTGGGACAAGGCAGCAGCTGTGTACATGAAGACTAAAAACTGGTTGGTACATACCGCCTACTCTCTTTGATTACTTTCCTTCTCAGCAATGTTTCTAAGTTGCTTCTTTAAGTACCCATTAGGAGAGAGGTAGGGGGTAGATTGATCAAGCGGTGTTTACTCGCCATTTCCCCCCGCCCCACTTCCTGTTCTTTCCTTGGTCATTACAAACAACTGTATCTGTTCTCCAGCGTTTATTTATAACTCCGGATTTAGCCAATCGTGCAGTTAATCCTTTAGGTTTATAGAACCTGTTTACAAAATATTTGTTATATGTTTAGAATAATGATAATAAAATTACATTTGTTTAAGCTTTACCTTTTCTTTTGATTTGTGTTAAATGAAGCTTGTGACGAAGTATCTGCTCAGACTTGTCAGGGGATGTCTATCTACAACTTAAGTCATAAACAGGTCGTAACATCATCTACAAAACTCTATATGCTTACATACTCCGTTTATTACCAATTTAACGATTTTCAGGACCAAAGTTGGAGAACTATTATGCCACGTGACCAACTCTAAGCTCCACGCGCAGTACGCTAAGGCCAAGGAGGCTGATGGGAAATACAGGGAGGCAGCCGTTGCGTATGAAGCAGCAAAAGATTATGACAGCGTAATAAGGTATTGCACTTTAATATGAGATGATATAGTCCTGCCACGATCCCATGGGTCCCTTCCCCCAGTTTTCCTTAGGTTTTGTTGGTTTGCCGAAGTAGTTTGGACGTTTAAGCGACACTAATTAAGGTGACTCAGTTTTCCATCCTTACGAGGTTGTAAATGAGTATCAGCTGCCATGAGCTAATCTGTGATGGATGAGTTTCCCGTCCTGGGGAAGGCAAGGACTATCACCAGCTGAATACCATAGAAACCGGAGATATGTAAGCGAAGGCTCCAGCAAGCCACTAGGCTTGCAGAAGGATTTATCGTGTGTTGTGGCGAGTCTGTCCAAAAGGATGTGAAGCCCTTCTTTGATCTTGAAAGCATAATACTAATGCTACATCAGATAGTCAACTCCGCAGGCATGCGTAATGCACATAATGCTTCGTTATTGTTGACAAAGCATCAACATATCATACCTTAACAAAGACCAAATGTTTACTATACTGATTTCCATCTCCTTATTCGTGCAGAATCAACCTGGACCACCTTCAAAATCCCGAGGAAGCCGTCAGGATCGTGAAAGAGACCAATTCTGTTGAAGGTGCCAAAATGGTGGCTAGGTTCTTCCAAAAACTCGGAGATTTTGCCTCTGCCATACAGTTTCTTGTGCTTTCAAAATGCAACGACGAAGCCTTCCAGCTTGCACAGGTACAATACGCTATTACCCAAAGGCAGAGCTGCCACAAGTCAGGGAATAGTCGGGGAAAAAGTTTTGTTTGAGATCAAGGAAAACTTAGGAAAGTTTAATGCAGGGAAAATTTTATTTTTTTGTCCAAAGGTCGTAAAAGAGCACCCGTTAAGGGAAAATTAATTTTGTGTGAAGTGCTCTCTAAAAGATAAATTTGAGAAAATATACAGTTATAATTAGTTTAATTGAAAATTCCATAAATTGGTTTTCTGAACACAAGGATGACATAAATTTTTGCAAATCAACTCCGACCTCACCTTATGGCGCTAATTCCCCATCCAAGCACTTTTTATGCAATAACTTCTTTCTACAGATCATTTACAAACTACACATATTTGTTTCATCACCAGAGATTATGTAAGACACATTGAGATTTTAAATCTGAATTTTGAAACAGTAAAAGGCAGTTCGCTGAAAAATGCGACTCGACTTGTTCAGCACTCGATAATTGAAAATTCTGCTCGCGTTTAGCGAGTAATCTTGTGGGAATTTCGAACCCTGCTTTCGAGAGTTAGTCCTTCCTTGCTATGACGAAGGCTTACAGAAAATTCAGGTTCCTACTCTACTTGCGGCGGTGATTAAGCATTTCGACCTAGAGCTGACTAAATTACGTGTTTACCCTCTTGCCGAAGCACTTCATTTTTTTCTTTTTGAAATTTGTTTAACAGTTACAAGTAATTTTTGTATTCTTTTTGTTGCTTCAGACTCACAACAAAATGCAGCAGTATGCAGAAATCATCGGTAAGAGACTGAATTTAAAGGGAAAGAAAAGTAGATTAGGAGAGAAATAGAGAATGGTAGGTAATTGGATGATGTGTTAGATTGATTGGTATACGACAGCAAGGCCGGGCGCAGCAGGGGGGCAGGGAGGGCGGTTGCCCCCCCCCCAATTCTCAAACTAAGTACAATTTGTTATTTGCAGCGAGACAAACTTGCCACTTGTCCTCCACAAAGCCGAGGACTTCTATTAGAAGTTCCATACTAAATATTTTCAAAATACCACCAGAATACGCAGAATTGGCATTACAGAGAGTGTAGTTTGCCAAAATTTCCCAGGGTAGCATGCCCCTCGGACCCCCCTGAAAGCTCTCGCCTTCGGCGCTCGCTAAAATCTTCTCTGCCCCCCCAGTCATCATGAGCTTCCACCGGCCCTGGACAGTAAGAGTTATATAGCGGAGGAAGAAAAGATTTTGAGAACGAAGGGGGGGGGGGGGGAGGAGGAGGGAGGATCAGGAGAAGTGGGAGTGAAAAAGGTTGGGGAAGAAAATGAAGAAGGTGAAGTGATAGGCGATAGAAGTATATATGAGGAGGATGTGCATGATTGAGGAAGGAAAGAAACAAAAATGGGAAAGAAGGAGGGAGAAACTGTGGTAGTTTTGACAAGGAGTTAAAAGAAAGCGCAGAAAAAAGAGTGAGAGTAGGAGGAAGCTACAGATAAAAAGAAAATATGTTAAAGGGAGAAGGGAAGTTATAGATAAAAGGAGTAATTAAAAGGAAGCGACACTGAAAAATTGGGAGAAGAGGAAAAGGAAGAAGGCCTTACAGAGGAGCAAAAGTTACCAATTCACCACGCTATAGACTGACTAAGCGTCTCTTTTGCAGGTGAAGATGCTACCCAAGAGGATTACAACAGCATTGCTTTGTACTTTGAGAACCAAAAAGATCATTTGTCGTCCGGCAAGTTCTTTCTCAAAGCTGGCCAGTACTCAAAGGTAACTATAACGCTGCCAGAAGTCTATCGTTTGGATCAAGTGAATACCTCCGCTCTGGCTAAAACTTTGTATATACTGCTAGTGACTGTTGTTAGTGTTGCTTTAAACTGCTTATAAAACTAAATCTAGAAACCATGGATATTCACAAAAGCCAAGTACAGAGGAACCCCGTTAATGCGACCACCTTCGGGCCATCAGCAAGTGAGCTTCCTCACCTTGTAATTTAATCGATCGTTTTATGGGGTTTTATTATATGGCAGGCTCGCTCAGCGGGCAAGATGAAGCGAATTCTGTGTTCTGATTGGTTACACGAGCGGCAAAGATAGGCCCATCTTGCCCGCTCGGGATTTTCAGTTGTAAAGTTAAATTCTTTGGCCATATAATAAATCCTTTATT
>JAOEHV020436642.1:0-10369 GCA_025447995.2 Isaurus tuberculatus | reverse complement strand
TATTTTGAGGATTAGGTCGTTCTTTTTTAATTTATAAAATCCTTTTATTTTTAAAATTTTAGCGAAGAGTTTCAAATCATTTAGCGACAGCTCGTCTTTGTATTTAATGTCACATTTACTAATAAATTCAGATATGTATTCTTTTCTTTCTTCCAGCAAAGTATATTCATCAACTTTATCCCCAACCATTAGGTTCTCCATTTTTTATTATATCAACACATTTCTTTAAGTCATTTCTTAGATTTGATCAATCCATTTCTTTAAGTCATTTTTAGTTGTGATCTAAAGTACGTTAATCCATAGGATTAACGTGTGATACTGCATAAATTATCTTTTTGCGCCAGCGTCGTCCTTTTCATACTACTGGGTTAAATTTCCATTCATTAACGCAGAAGCGTTTTTTCTGTTTACAATTAAACTTTGCTCAGTTGGAGAGCAAAACAAATTTTCGATATTATTTTAGATGCAATTATTGAAGACCGGTGGGTCTGGGAAGAAAGTAGATCTGCAGCAGAGGAAACGAATGTGACACTGTGGTGGGCTTTTGGACTTGGTGCTGGTGAAACGTGTACAAAAGCCACGGTATCTTTCCAAGAAACAGGCACCAGCCCTACTGTTCACGTTGCTGTTATTGTGCAAAATGGTAAAAAGCAAGTTGATCCTAAATACCAATCTCGTGTAGATATTACAATAGAAGGACAAAATGTGAGCCTAATTTTGACAAATCTTAATACACTGAATGATGATGGCGACTATCATGCATTGTAAGGTGGAGACGTCTCATGATTTCCTCGGAAAAACTAAATCAACCGTTCTTGAAGTGCGACAGGCAAGCAGTAGTAAAATCTTGCAAATATTCTGGCTAAATCTTTTTCTAAACATACTTTGTTCAGAAATCGCTATTTTCATTGATCTTTACTTCTTCCCAGACAGTTTATCCTTCCATTTTCCCTTTTCACCCCACCTTATACCTGATTACGGCCCTGCTTCCCAACTTCCCAACCACCACCCCCCCCCTCCTCCACTCCCCTTCCCCCGTGATGTTAGGCTACGGCAATCGACTTACCAATGGTAAAACAACTAACAGTTTTACTGCAAGTCAATATAATATTATTGGGAATGTACATCCCAGTAAACTGTTATATGTGCAGGGTGAGGATGATTTCTACTTTGTATAAGCTTAATAAGAGGTAATAATATTAATTATGACTTATTAATGATGATAATTGCCACTTGTAAATGATAAATACTTTTAGTTAAAACTTAAATTGTTTATAGTTTTCCTGAAAAAATCATATTTAAGTCAAGAATAACGCAATTTAGCTTTTCTTGCATTCTATGAGGGAAAACAGCTGTCTATAGTCAAGTTTCTACTTTCTTGTTTGTGCCAAGTTTGTTTTTTATCTTAACTTTGAAAGTCAAAAACCTGCGTTTTAAATATCAATCTCACTGAAAACCCTTCAATTTAGTTTAAAAATTCATGATCGAGGCTTCTTATTTATTGTATTATTGTTACTCCATACACCATATTGTTGTATTTTTACGCTGTTTTCAACTATATGTTTAATTTCTTTCGCAAGTTTTTAACAACAATGCAAAAAGGTTTAAAATTACAGTGAAGGAGAAGAGATTCTTTTCGTTTGGTTTTCGACAACCTTGAAGTTATTTACTGTAACTTCAAACTACCGTTTTCTAGGAAAACCATCAGAGTAATTATCCGTCTCCACCTTACAGCTGCAGATGCAGGCGCCATAAAATTTTTCGACATGAAGCTCAAATTTTGGTTTCGTTTACAATACAAGATAAACAGAAAGGGAAGTTTAGACTTTAGACGTTAGCAACTCGTAGAATTTTTGATATATTTTTTACTTTCTTGTTCTCGTTATAAATATCATCGCCTTCATCGCAGTAGTCGTAGAATCAAAGTAAGGTCGACAAACCTCACCACACGTGCGAGGCCAAGAACTCGAGTTCTTTAATCAAGGGAAGCACTTGTGAACCTAGCTCCTTGTCCTAACGCTGTTGCCATGTAACCCTCTCTGTCGTCGTTATAGTCTTTGTGACAAATCTTACACTGAATGATGATGGCGTCTATCATAGTAAGGTGGAGACGTCGACTGATCTCCTTGGAAAAATTAAAACAACAGTTCTTGAAGTGACAGGCAAGTAGCCGTAAAACCTTACAGATTTTATGTCTTCACCTAAACATAGTTTCTTCAGCACTTTTTTTGTTAAACTTAATCTTTTTCATTTTCCTTTACCTCTTCCCATGCAGTTCATCCTGTGATTTTCTCTACAAATCCAATAAACAAGAACGTTGTGGTGAATGAAAGTCAACCATTCAGTCTCTTTTGCAGTGCCACTGGTAAACCTGACCCAATCTATAGTTGGAGAAAGACAAGTGGTTCATCTTTTCAGTTCCCAAAAGGTACAACCCTCACTGTCAGTAGTGCTTCATCAGAACACAATGGAACGTACCAGTGTACAGCAACAAACAAGGCTGGAAGTGATAGTGCTACATTTGTTGTTGTTGTACAATGTAAGTTCCGGTTTTACTATGTCATGTTGTACCTTGGTATGGTGTTTTGAGGTAAAAAGTCTCAAAAACTGAATGTGTCATTTCCCTTTAGGCTAATGACTTTCTCAAAAAAAGAGCCAGTACTTTATAAATAGTCCGCCATTCCAACAAAGTAACTCGCTTTTTTTTAAATTACTGTTTTAAAAAGATCAAAATGATAAGAAACGAGGCATGAGAAGACAGGACAAGACATTAATACTTTGTTAATACGACCGACTAAGACTCTTCTAGTCTGGGAAGCCTGTGGTTCCGTTCAATTGCCAACGGTCTGGTTAATCGGTATCGCAAAGGTCACAGGTTCAAATCCCAAAAGTCTTTTTTCAGGCTTCTCTCTCGTAACTGCTTAAATTGTTTAAGCCGCTAAATTCGTTCACAACATCGTTACTAAAAAAGGAGCTTACACTGGAACGGGTAGCTTTGTTCAAGCACTCACAAAAACAAAATGGCGCACGACAAGAACAGAACACACTGGAGCGAGGCTAACAATCGATCCCAGGCCACTAGTCGTTTCACTATAAAACAAAGGTACAAGCTTATTCACAACAATCAAAATGTTGTAAATAGCTAAAACCACCATGAACCTGAAGATATCATTTAATTTAGAACGAAAATGTTTGATTTTTAAAAAGAGAAAGTTTTAGCCATAACATAAAAATTTTTAACCACATGTAATAATCATATAAATGAAATAAATAAATGAATGAATGAATGAATGAATAAATAAATAAATACTATATTTAACGTCTTTACATGCAGGGAGTAGTATCTTGCCAAAGGTTCATATTTAAGTGGTCGAACGCACATATTTTGGCGCAAAAGTCAGTTCGATAGAGAAAGGGAAACCGGAGAATCGAGCAAATACCCTAAGAGTAAGAATAAGGTCGACAAGTCTTAGCTAGTCCACGTGCGAACCCCAGGATTCGAACTCGGGTCCGTTAGTGGTGGGAGGTGTGAGTAATAACCACTACGTCAATCTTACTCCCCAGTTGACTCCCAAATTAATCGTATATTCAATACATAAATCTCCTGGTAATTCCGAGTTCAAGTGCCGCAAAATAGAATATGTTCTATTTGCTCATTCCAGTACAAAGTTTTAGTTCATTTGCCGTCTGAGGGAAATGTTTTAACAAGTTCAATTCATCTAAATCTTGTAGATAATTATAAACCAGCCCGTGCAATTATTTCACCCTCTGGTGAGAGTGTGACAGTAATTGAAACTGGTAGCGTCACTCTTACGTGCCAGGCCTTTGATGGTAACCCGAATGTGTACTGGTACAAGTGGTTCCATAATGGAGTGAACATCTCTGGAGGAGAAGATGGTACATTGGAACTGATCAGTGTTAAAAGGAACCAAACTGGAAATTACACCTGTGTTGCAAGTAACATAATTGGGAATGTACAGGCCAGTAAATTGTTATATGTACAGGGTGAGGATGATTTTTGCTTTGTAAACCTACCGAAGAATGAAATGGCGGAGGGTAGCCATGAAACTTTTAACACACTTGCAGTTGATAGTTGATGTAAACTTGATGACTATGACTATTTTTCTAAATTTCAAAAGTTAAAATGCAGTTCCCATTTTACCCAACTTTGTATTAAGAAATCATTTTTAACATCAATTTCACAAAATGATATTTTCCAACAGTTCTGTCGATTCCACGGATAAATGTAGAGCAACTGGAACGAACCGTTTGTGAAAATAAAGCTGTCACTTTTTCTTGTGTCGTGGAAGAAGGAATTCCTCAACCTAATGTCGTCTGGAGAAGGAAGAGTGATGGAACAGAACTCAAGAGAGCCCAGAGCAAGTTCATTAACTACAGAATTGAACAAGTGAAAAAACACCAGTCTGGTAACTACAGTTGCTTGGCAACAAACGTGGCTGGAAAAGCCGATAAAACAACTTCCTTATTTGTAGAGAGTGAGTAATAACGAAACATAAAATGAACATCGTTGTCACCGTCAGCTTAATCGCCATCCCTCGTTTCTACATCAGCATCGATATCATCATCCCAATCATCATCGCCACAGCCATCATTATCATTATTATCATCTTCATAACCACCATCATTATCTCTGTCATCATCAACATCATCATCAACATCACCATCTTCATCATCATTAACATCATCATCACCAACTACATCAATATCATTACAATTTTTTTTCAATATCAGAATCATCAGAGCATTATTTATAAAAGCTTTTATGATTTTTTCCAGTTCCAGCAAGAGTAGCGTCCTTTACACCAAATAGAATATACGATGCTGGTTATTTTGTCGAGTTAAAATGTCCAGTGGAAGGTGATCCTCCACCTTACGTGATGTGGATCAACGTCACTGATGGATCAGTTCTCCAGAACAGAACTATTAATACCAGTTACGTCATACCAAGTGTATCCTCCTACCACAAGGGAACTTACAGATGTGTTGCACAGAACAGATGTGGGAACGACAGTAGAGAGATGACAATAGTTGATGTGTATCGTGAGTTTCCAAAACTAATGTATTTATGTAGTACTGACCATTTATCTCATGGTTTTGACTTCTATAGATTTTGTAAGAAAGATTGTTCCTTGAACCTTCTTTTCTATGCTAATGCATCCATAGATAGAAATTTTTTTCTAGTATTAGTTAATTCTTTCCCGAAATAAGGCAAATGCACCTTGGTTTGAACAGTTTTGCTAAAAGATAATGGTTAACGAATCCTAAAAATTGGCATTTTAGAAAGTTAAAATAGGACATATGACAAATTGTTTCAGGAAAGTTTTTATTGTTCATGGATTTTCTGTAAATTTCCAAGATGAAAAGAATCCAAGTTTGAAGTCAAATGTGCGACTTGTACTGGAACAACAGCTGAATTTGACCACATTTTCTAAAATAAACTAAACTACATTTTACTTTGTTGTTGTTAATGTTATGGATTATATGCACTGTTTATAGAAGCTTTGCATGTGCATTTCATTTTTGTTCCAGATCCGTGTCACCCGAATCCTTGCGAAAACAAAGGAACTTGTCGGTTACTGGGCGCAGATAAACACACCTGTGATTGTTCTTTTGGTTGGAGTGGAGCCAACTGCACTAAGAAAAATGGTAATAAAAGCTTAGAAAAAACGTCTTTTTATACTGCTGTCTATTCCTCTTGTACTAAAGCAAGTTGTCTATATATCAATAGAGACTGATTTTCGAATATATCTAAGTGTTTAAGTTACTATGATTAGTGATTAACGGCCTCTGTTAGTGATTATCTTAAGTATTAATCTTTGATTTTATCAGTGCTATTCAGTGATAACAATAATGATAATAAAGATAGTGATAAATTTAAACGTTTATTGGTTGATTTGTATGCTTCTTCAATCAAATCAGGAACTGGTTTTTAGATATTTTTAATTTGTAATCAGTATAACGTGACGTGTGTCCCGTGTAGAAGATTGGTCTCATTAGTATATGGTTATAGATGGATGAAATGATGGAGAGGTTTCAATTAAAAAAAAAACTAAAGATTATTAATAGAGAATTCGAACAGGTTCCATAGCATGTTTTTCGTGCAAATAATATTTCTCACAAAAGATTGACTTCCTATGAATAAATGGTTGTATAAATGAATACAAAAATTAATAAAAGACTTGGAACATACTTTATTGCTTCTACTATGTTGACTTTTTTCCATGAAAGTTTACAGCATCGAAGACGCTGAACTTAGTTTGGATCATAAATGGAACCAAGAGCTAGCAGACCCCTACAGTCAAGAGTACCAGTCTTTGCGACTGTTGTTGAAAAACCTGGTAACTAAAGTTGTCTGCTGTAAAAACTTTGGAGCGTTTTCACGAATTATGGTCTTTATTCATTATAGATTTAAGGGGCTAACAAGAGCTGCATGAATATGCACCGCGAAATGGGTCTCGAATACGGACTCGGGTGTCAGAGTTTTTTTTTCTTGCAAGGCAATCCACGTTTAGATCCAAATTATAGGAAGGGTCATCCTTGGGCACGAAAATATTTTATAAAAGTTAGAAGCCTATGGGGCACATACCGAACCAATTCTTTGCTAAGTAACGCCTTTTCCCCCTCGGGTGACGACACAAACTAGTTAAAGAGCTATTATGACCATTATATAAAGAGATTATTTTATAAGCCAAGGTAATATGACATGATTGTATCACTGTGGACTTCTCTTCCGAGTTCATCAATGCATTTACCAATTAGTTATCTTCACTAAATCTTCAATGATTTTTTTGTAATATCAGTTAAGAATTGGAAGATAAGATTTAAAAAACCTGCCTCATGTTTTCTTTCATTATAGAGGTTACGTTGTTATTTTTGTAATGCAGTTTCCATAAAAAGAGGTAAAAGACGGTAACTAAAACATTGGATTCGTTTAGAACCTTACTAGTATGTAGTCAGTGTAACATTAGATTTTTTTTTTACTTTTAAATTCTAAAACATTTCTTTTTGTTAGATTACCGAATCATATGGTAAAACGAACTTGTTGGCCGATGTAATCATTCATAATTTCAGGTAAGTTAAATCGAAAACTGATGGCTAAAAAACTAATCAAGTATATCCGTGAGTAGATAAATCAAGTGATTTAATCTCAACTAGTTAGAGTAGGGAGATGTTTCGACGCTTCGATCCAATATACGTTGTCGACAACAACACCTGAAAGACATAACGAAAACCTTACTCTTCCCCTTGTTTGGATGCTTTTTATATATTCAACCTTACATGCACTACAGCTTTAAGGGAAAAAAGTCTTTTGTCGTACTCAATGGTTGAGTTATTTCCTACAGTATCTATCCAGGAACACATCACAAAACGTATAAACTTCGCAAAATAAATTAAATCTTAATAAATGGTAGCTTATTTATCTTTTCCTTAAAATTCTTCTATTTCTTTCCAAAAGAAAAGGGAGCGTCATTGCAAGATTTCAAATAATATTTGCTGGAACAATAAAGGATCCGTTGGGGCCACTTCAAACATTCCTCCGGAATCACAACAACTCACTCGGAGATATGAAGGTTCTTTCACTTCAACCAGTAAAAAGAATAACTGGTTAGTCATTTGAAACTCCAACTATAGTTACCTTTATATAAGTAAAAAGGGACACATAGGAGTGCATTCATAATTAGAAGTACCTGGGAAAAAATGTCTAGTCTGGCAATTTAAGTGTACCAATCCTTACAATAGTATACTATGGGATGCACTCATTCACTGCTTCAAGTTTAGATAATTTTCTGCATGGGAGATAGGAGGGATACGCAATTATTTAGATTTAGATTAAATTTTATTTTCCACACTGCTCCATTACCTAAATGACTACTTCCACTAAAATTCATATCCATTATTTTTCCAGCATCTGAGTCAACAAACTGCGCCGGTTACTCTTCTGGTACTATCGCAGCTCTAGCATCAATGGTTGCAGTGCTTTTCGTAGCTTTAATCTGTCTCCTCGTCTTCATTTCTTGGAAACTCTCAAAGAAGGGTGAGAAATGTTTTTCCCATTTAATGAGTAACTGTATAAAATCTGCCTTGATATGAAATATGACAAAAATTATTAAATTAATTTCAGGTTTCTCGAAGCAAGGACATGAACAGTACGATAGGTAAGAACTTGTACCAATTGTCATTATTTTATATTTTTTTCTTTTGCTATTTTGAAGCTGTTTGATAACATTGTTTTGATGTTTATTCTTCTCTTTTTCTTGCAGCCCTTCAAAAGTACTACAGGTATGGAACTATATTTTGTAGTATGCTTTAAGGTTTATAGTAATTTTTATATATAGCATCGTTTATTTCTTTTAATCTCTAACGTTTTAGCAATTACCCATTAAGAAACTCAGGTTATGGCGTTATCAACGTAAGGCCCTCGTCAGAGCAGCCACGGGCTGCGCTTGAAACGACAATTTTCTTCTCTACTTAAAGTAATGATTGAATATTTCAACCTAAGAGTTGATTAATCAATGGGTTTTACCTAAACCGACGCACTTTAATAGTTTTTTTTTTATAGAAAACTTTTGAAAAATATTTTTTGTGTTCTTGATCTAACTGTAATTACAGAACCCTACTGTTTCAAGAAGACTACAAGACCGATTTATAAATGAAGAGAGCGGTAACCAAGATCACCCATTCCCAAGACAATATATGCAGCTTCAGCCCATTGAATCCGTTGGAAATCCCGGAGAATCCCTCGACAATACGACGACATCCGCCGAATATGAGCCACTTTCTCTTTGTACACGTTCTTGGGAAGTTTCTCGAGACAAAATCACGGTAGACAAGGTGATTGGAAAAGGTGCATTTGGTCAGGTGGCCAAGGGGACAGCAGTTGGTTTACCTGGGAGAAATGGGAAAACAATAGTAGCAATTAAAATGCTAAAAGGTGTGTTTTTCAAATCTATCGGTTTTTTCAATTAAAGCTGAAATCCAAACATTTAAAATCAAACGATAAGTTTCTGTCTTAATCATTACTAAACAAAGTGTTCTTCATAAATGGAAACTTAACCATAATTAGCTACTTCACGTGTTCTGCTCTCTGTTCAAGGAAAAGCGTCCTCTTCAGACAAAAAGGATCTTCTGTCAGAGCTTAATTTAATGAAGCAATTGAAACCCCATCGTCACGTGATTAGACTTCTTGGTTGTGTCACCGAAGATGGTGAGTAAGAAAATGAGCTTGTTTTACCAATTCGGTTTCTTTCTTTGTGTAGATCATTTGATCTTCTTAAGTTTAAAAGAAGCTGATCAGTTAATAAAGAACTATCAGCATCGGCTCCTTTAAAAACTATCATTATTTTTACAAATTTTGTTTAAATCAGTTTTCTTCATACAGTTTATTTGTTAATGGTGGATATTTTAGTATTGTTTTGTCCTCAATTAACTTTTCCCACCTAACGTTGTTTGTTGGATATTATTGTTTTTGATTTTCCTTCCCCTAAGAACGAGGCTAAAGACGCTATATTGAATGTAGAGAAAGATACTCTAACAGTTGCCATTCACAATGAAGGTCTATGAGGAATATAAACCGTTTTTCATAATTATTCTTTATTACATAGATATGAGTGTGTTACTGTAAAATACGCCACTCGTAGATTTTATATGAAACTTCATCCGGGATACGAGTGACATATTTTCCATATCCTCAGTAGTCAAGATATCGCTGGCGTCATTCCTTTGCTTTTCCTGCTCATTTCGGCGCGCGTTGTAAAAACACTAGTCAGTCAAAATGGCGAGATTTGTAAAAGTCACAGACGAATACATCAAATCTTTCAGAGAAGTGAGGAGAATGAAAATACAAGGAAAAAGACACTTTGGCAAAATTTAAAGAAACTTTTAAGTATTTATATACATTATAATTTTGACATATTTTAAAATAAACATTTTTTGCTGTTGCTGTTGTAATATTTATTGGCCCTTTGATTTCGTAGGTTTGGATTTACTTCCACCTGGGGCTATTGCGTACTCCTATGACCCTGACGGCTATACCGTCCGGAACCTCGCGTTCCTGGTAGGTTCAACCATGGCGGGTTGGTGTTCAGGGTAGGGGTCAGACTAGAGCGAAATCACCCCCCGGTTCCCTTAGGGGTCCCACCAAGAACCATGATACTGCTTCTGCATGTTTCTTTCAGGTTCTAACTAGAGGAGTAAACCTCAATGACAAAAAATCGAAGCCATGGTTGTTGCAGCGTGGTGGATATGTTGCTTTGGCGAATTCAACTGTATTGAAAAATCGGCAGAGTACATTCGATGTTGGGAAACCAAGATCAACCGGTTCAGTCAGCGAACTACTGTAAACCTGCAA
>JAOEHV020436547.1:0-10369 GCA_025447995.2 Isaurus tuberculatus | reverse complement strand
CAGTAAAAAATAGATATATGGTAAGAGAGGTTTTCAATTTACTCTTAGAATGTTTTACAGTGGAGGTTCCCTTTAATTAATCAATGTTTTGGAGAAATAACATTTTTGCGATGGCTCACGGCAAAAAACGAAGCGCTGCTGGTCTTCTCAGGGATCTGACTTCCCCAATTTCAACAAGAAAATGAAATATCCTCTTTGAAAGGAAGTTTGAAAATGCTTGCCCTTCTTCAATAGAAAGCGGTTTACTTTTTGAGTCTGAAAAATTTAGTCCCTTGTTTGTCATGAAAAAAAAACTCAGTTTGTTTCACTTCGGTAGCACTGGCAACCATTTTGGATTTCTGGCTGAGATAGGACTACGTAATGCAGAACACAGGTTTAAAATGAATTGTTTATTTACTTTTGAGCTTTCACTACTAACTCAGTTTCTTGTATGTTACGGCTATTGATGGCAACTGCTTTCCATGGTGGAAAATGAAATGAAAAGTTAGTGGCAACCCCTGCCTTTTTCAAACCATTTCAACTGAACAGCATCTAAAAAAAATGAACATGTTTTCTGAATAAAGCGGTCAAGCTATTTAAATTCCCACGAGATGGGTTCCCTGCTGGTAGAGTCTCTCGTGACGGTCCTGCAGTGAAAAATAGACCTCCTCGGACTGCCACAATGTTTTCCCAATACAGTCCTCTTGGGAAATAAGGTTCTTTGTTTCAGCTGCGTTAATGAGAACGACACGAAAGAATGTTCAGCTTAAACAAAGAACCTTATTTCCCATGAGGACTTGGGTATTGGGGAAACATTGAGGCAGTCCGAGGAGGTCTACTGAGAGACTCTGCCGATCTATATCTAAGCCGTTTTCTTTGTTGAGCATGCGCGTCGGTAACCTTTCAACTCTGACGTCATTGCTCTGACGTCTCGTGGCTTTTGCGCCAAAATGTTTGCGCGGGCTCAAAAACGTCGAGCGGTTTTTGAAATTTGCCCATGCCTACTGCTCATTTCCAGTTAAAACTAGTTTCAAAACCTGTTTGCTTCGTCCATGGCTGTGGACGGTGGTGTATCAAAGAAAACGGCTTAGATCGGCAGAGTTTCTCAATTTCCATTGAAGGACCGTCACGAGAGAGACTCTGCTAGTAGGGAACGAGATGGACGACTAAAAAGTCAAACCTACGTACCCTTTGGGCAAACTCAAAAAATCCCTAAATTTGAATATGTTTGGTAAACAATTGATATTGATATGCGCATATTTCCACCAATCGATGTTCGTGCACTAGAATAAATATCCAATTGATAATATTTCATCTCAGTGATAATACCTGGTAAACTAATTTCCATTAGAGGAAACCAAATTATGAAACTATTGAACACAATCAAAACATAATCGGTTTCTTCAATAAAAGATTTTCAGTTTAAAAAGTTCTTGCTTCTTTTTGTCATTTTTGTACTAAGAAGACATCCTTTTAATTGATTAATATCTCGAGCTCTGGAAATTTTAAGCTTATTTAAAGCTTTATTTGCATTATAGGAGGGGGAGAAGATCGCTAATCTTAAAAGTTGTTAAATCTTGCTTAAAGAAAATTGCTAACTTTAGAAGTTGTTGAGCTGGCTAGCTAGTCTTAAGGAAATATATTTGTCATCCAGGTTAAACAGTCATTTTGCTGTGTTTTTCTGTTTTTGGTAAGATTTGCAGTGAAGAAACTTGTTTTTCTGAGTGTCGCGGGGGTTGAAATTTGAGACATCATGCGCGGTGCTGTTTCCACCGAAAGCTCTTACTTTACCTTAATTTAACATGATAAGCATTTTACTTAATTAAATGTAATAAATATATGACTTCTTGGTTTCCAGTTCTTTATGCGTCTGGAAAGGCGGCCACTTGGCCACTTGGCATCCACCATTTTAAAGTTGCGCAAATCGCAAGATACCAACTTCCCAAGATAATTGTGTACCATCTTTCAAACATATTGAGCTCTGCTTATTTGCAAGCCGTTTGGTTTGGAAAATTTTCCAGAATTTACCTCCCATCCCGTCCTGGGAAATACACCTTATTTACTTTTGTTACTTCCTCCTAAAAAAGTTACTGATTTTTAAAGGTTCTTTGTAAGTATTATTAGACAGAAAACAACTCCCACATTCAAGAGACATCTCCATCCAGTATTTAAACCAGTCGCTTTGTTGCATAGATTACCAAAACAGCACCATCTCGAACAAGATACCGTAATGTGTGACGTATTGTCTTGTATACAAGGTTCAAAATCTAATGATTCACATTGTGAGTGGGTGATACAGCCCGTCTTCATGAACGTTTCATTCGTTTTGATTACAAAACTTTCCGTGGTTGTATTTACTGTCCATGAACGCCTGATGGAAACTTTAACACACCGTGGAGTCGCTATGTACGGGCAAATGACTGGGCGCGCCGTGCGGTTACAAATCTCCCACGAGGACCCCTCTGGACACGAGAAGCAACTCATTGCCACAGCTGTGAAGATTAAATAAAAGATGGTGGCTTGTAATTTGTCTTATTTAAAAAAATAAAACACGTCAACTGTGTTTGCACAAGCTAATACAAACCGAATTGCATTTGGGAGAACTCGAGAGCACACAGTAAAAACACGAGATCGAAGGTCGAGTGTTTGAACCTGCTCGGACATACAACGCCAAATTTTCCCTCCTGAAGCAATACAACCCAAAGCTTTTCCCCTTTAAGCAATACAACTCAAAAGCTTTCCCCCTTGAAGCAATACAACCCAAAGCTTTTCCCCTTGAAGCAATGCAACCCAAAAGCTTTCCCCCTTTAAGCAATACAACCCAAAAGCTTTCCCCCTTGAAGCAATACAACCCAAAGCTTTTCCCCTTGAAGCAATGCAACCCCAAAGCTTTTCCCCTTGAAGCCATACAGTACAACCCCAAGCAAGCATCTTTCCCTGAAGCAATACAACCCCAAAGCTTTCCAACTTCAAGCAATACAACCCAAAAGCTTTCCAACTTCAAGCAATACAACCCCAAAGCTTTCCAACTTCAAGCAATACAACCCAAAAGCTTTCCCCTTCAAGCAATACAACCCCAAAGCTTTCCAACTTCAAGCAATACAACCCAAAACTTCCCCTCCTGAAACCATACAACGTCAAATTTTCCCTTCTGAAGCAATACAACCCCAAAGCTTTCCCCCTTCAAGCAATACAACCCCAAAGCCTTTCCCTTGAAGCAATACAACCCAAAAGCTTTCCAAATTCAAGCAATACAACCCTAAAGCTTCCCCCCTGGAAGCAATGCAACCCCAAAGCTTCCCCCTTGAAGCCATACAGTACAACCCCAAGCAAGCTTTTTCCCTGAAGCCATACAATCCTAAACTATCCCCCCTGAAGCCACATAACTGAAAACCCTTTCCCTCCATAGACCTTATTCATAAATGGCGGCGGTTTTAATATTCTTTTGTCTTCATTCAAATTAGCCCTACTAACCTCGTTTTTGAGTTAAACTTTCAAAAGAATATGTTACCCTAAACGAGGCTAGTAGGGCTAATTTGAATGAAGACAGAATATTAAAATCGCCGCCATTTATGAATCAGGTCTATAACCGATAAAACTCTTCCTCCTTCTTTGAAGCCATACAAACCCCATCCCTCACCCCTTCGAATGCCATATAACCCCCAAGCTCTCCCCTATGAGGATCATCCTTTCACCTTCCCCTCCCTAATTTTAACCAACGAAAAATGCTAACGAACGATTATTGCTCAATTCGTATGTTGGGGATTTTACGGCGTAAATGTTCACAGAAGCCAAAACACAGATTTAATTTGAATTTTACACAATCTTATTTCAAAGTCTCGCATTTTTCTTTTCTGGCTTAAGTATTAATTTACTTTAATATAAACTTGTAACAACAGGAAACGAGATATGCTTAATTATCAGTACACATCGGTTTTGTATTGATAATAGTAAAATAACTGCATTTTAAAAGCCGGCGTTGACGTTATTTGTCTTAATGGTAACTAAATATAGTTTTTCTTCCGGATTAAAAATAGACTAAAATCAGTTAAAAAAAGATTTTTTTTATAAGTAAATTTTTTTAATACTAATTACCTTGGCTAACATTAAAACAACGACTTGAAAAGTTTTTTCCTGGATCAAATCGCAAGTTTTTCTTCTTCAGTTTTTTTTTTGTTCTGAATGAGTATTTTACGCTTATTACCGTTCATGAAAGTGAACGTTCAACAAAATTTCCAAAAATATTTCCAGCATTTAAAAAACATATTTTTTTGCTAAAAAAAGTACATTTTTTTTCTTACCTGATGTTATTATAGTGATTGATGACACAACAACGCAAAGCACGCCTTTTAAAGCTTCGCGAGTCCTCATTTTTCCTAATTGATCCAAAATTCTCCCAATTCTTTGGTCAAGTAATAAAACTCGTTTTGTCGTCCTTTAAATAAGTGGAGCTCAACCATTTACAATAAACTCATACAATTTAGAAACAAAATTGTGGGTTTTAAGAACATGTCTTTCGTGGGAAGACGTCCACTGATGGAACAAAATATGTTTTGGCCTTGAAAAAAAGATGAAATTGTTGAAAGAAAAACCGACAAGGGTTCCTTTGCACGCGAGACTAACACATGTGTGCATGAAGAGAAGCGAATACTCATTCATATACTATTTGAAAGTCAAAAACTATTAACTCGCTAATTAATAAATAACTAAAATGTCACAATAAGTTAATACTTGGGAAACAAAAAACAAAACTTATAACTCTTTAAAAACTTTACGAATCACGAGATCTTAGCACTATCATGACGAAGCAAAACAATAATTGAAGAAATGCGTTTTTACAGAAGTTTTCTGGCGATAAAGAACGCTTCTACTTTTTCTACCAGAGTCAACTTGTAAATGAACGTTTACTTATATTTTGCATACAAAAAGAGATTCGATGTGATAATGATCAACCGCAATAGCTTACGATCTATATTTAATAAATTTATAAGTCAATGCTCAGGATGTGCAGATCATGTACAGTATTAATACTGTGATGGTATCGCATGAAAACAGTCTTACTGGAGACATCAGTTTTCTCCTGTTTATTTCTATTTAAAGCTACCATTTTGTTTTTTTAGGTAAGAATTTATAACTTAAGAGCACTTACTGAAAAAAAAGATTATCTTCGCCTAATGTATTATTCTATTTTTAAAGTTCTCTTAATACACATTCCGTTTTCATTCAGTTTGAAGACAATAAAATTGGAGTTTTGGATGACTAATATTTTATTTATGATGGAAAAAATCACAACAGTGAACAGATTGTTTTAAGTTTAACAATGTTAATACATAATCACTTCCATAAAACAACACAGCATGAAAACTACTCTGCGATTGTTGTAAAACACATTAAAATACAAAACAAGCTTTAATATTATTGCCGTATTTCATAGTTACAACGTTTTTACCTTAATGAAGCTTAAATTAATAATGTTTAAAGAAATCTAATTTACGTTTACGTCGACATTTTTCAAAGTTCGCCATGCGAAATCATCTCTTCGCTTCCAGTCTTCCGGTGCACCTGTTCACTTTCGTCACTAGTCTCTTCTCTCTCAAAGTCTTCGCCATAAGCGTCTTGGCCTTCATATCCCGAAGGCACCTCTTCTTCATCTTGAGCATTGTCTTCGTAAGGTTGCAGTGCTCTTTTAATATTTTTCTTATACTCATCTCGAGTGACTCGGTCGTTATCTTTTCCTCCAAGTCTATTGAAAAACTGTAAACAAAAACGAAAACGTACTGATCATGCAACACAGGTGAACTTTTTTCGTTTGAACTAGAAAAACTAAAGCGTAAATATTTACTTGACATTTCAATTACAAATTCAGATTCAAGAGTTCTTTCAGCAATGTAGATATAAAGTCCAATTAATACAGTGTCACTGTCACTATGTTTTTAATTTTCTTTAAAAAAAAGAAATTGGCTCTAACAGAATCAGACAGAATGTTGGGTGTAACTTTTATTTTACGGATGAAAAGCTTTTACTGAATTAGACAATCTGATTTTTCGGGGAACTTCTTTAGAATTCTAAACTGATTACTCCGATCTCCCATGATTAGAGTTGAAGTATTTTCCAACAGTAGAACGACGGCGTTTCTACATTCTCTGGTACACGTGACGACGTGTGTAAGCAAAATAGTCCGCACTGCTAAGACCGCAATTGAATAAATGATGTGCCAATTAAAAAAATGTTTATATAAATTAAGTGATAATAATTTTTTAATGTATAAGCTCACATTTTAGAAAGATTAATATTCTTTTGTCTGCATTCAAATTTGATATCCGAGTGCCATTTAGGGTAAATTGAATTTGGAAAAAATTTAACATCTCAAAAAAAAAAGGGTTTTTTACAAGTATATCAAGTAATACTATATGGTGCAGTATAGGATAGAATATTATATAATATACGAAATATGATTTACGTGATTTGATGTATATGATAATAGGCTTCAACGCTATATCATACTATGCAAAATGGTTAAAATAAAACCTATGTATAAGATACTGTGATAGGATTTGCTTGGATATGATGGGCATTTATTATGTTTATCATATTTACCCGTGTATAATGCGCGCGCCCGTGTGTATATCATGGTAATTTTTACAGAGGGATGGACTACGACCCTTTGCAGGTTTTACATTTTGATATATAATGTAATGTACTTATTGGTCTAGTGATTATTGCCAACGAGCGAGCAAGCGAAGACGCGAGCGAGCGAAGACGCGGCAGATCATAGAGCCGTACGTACGAGGTTACAGCCAGAAAAAATCTCGATCAGAGCGTAACCGTAAAAAAAGAATGTGTAATATCTCGATCAGAGCGTAACCGTAACAAAAGAATGTATAAAATCTCGATCAGAGCGTAACCGTAACAAAAGAGTGCGTAAAATCTGGATCAGAGCGTAACCGTAACAAAAGAATGTATAAAATCTCGATCAGAGCGTAACCGTAACAAAAGAATGTGTAAAATCTCGATCAGAGCGTAACCGTAACACTAACAAAAGAATGTGTAAAATTTCGATCAGAACGTAACCGTAACAAAAGAATGCGTAACAAATCAATTACGTAATACCAAGAACGCGACTCGGATTTCACGATAAAAAATGTGTGTCTCTTCACATTCGCCTCTCTCGCGACGTCAAATTTGAATTGCCCTAAAATTTTATTCCATATAAAAGAGAAAAAAGGAAAGAAAAGGAAAAAAATTAAGATAATAAGGTCACAGTAGGAATCGAACTCTGTCCGTTTACACGAAAGTCAAAAGATCTACCACGGAGCCACATTTATAAAAATATGATCTAAATTCCAATGTGTAAACCAACATTTTTTTCCAACTTTTTTATTATTGAATTTTATTACAAAAGATAAGAAAATGACTTATAAGCAATTTTAAGTTTAAAAAAAGAAAAGTAAAAAATAAAACATAAAAAAAAGGTTCACAGTCTCGATATTTTGATATTTTGAGGCTTCTACGCTTTTAACTTGGAAACTTATACCATTTTTTCTATCATACTACTGAACAACATCCTTTGATATATGTTTGGAAACTTATATTTCAGTGCTCGTTGGCACTTAGCGGCAGCTACTACTCAGTAGTTTCTATGGAATTGTAGACAGCCGAGCAGGTGGGTACCAAACTGTTAGCTCTTTAGGAGAACGTCAGCTTTCTATTCTATTTACGGCGATGATTAAACATTTCAACCTAAATTGAAACATAGTTTAAAAAACTAGAAACTAATGATTTTGAAGGTGCCCATCACGAGGTTAACACGTTTTAAAGTGCTATACTAACACCAAATATTTTTTTTTCATCTACTGAAAGTGTTTGGAAAATAAGGAGGTATAAAAAACAATTTTCAAAATCGGTTGTATTCTCGATTTTTTATAAGCATTTGAAACGCGCTTTTTGATGATTAACGACCGCGTTTTAGGAGGACTTGGTTGTGACGTCATTCCCGGACATCAAATCTTTAATTTGGATCAAAAAACGCTCAAAACACAGCAAAATGGACACGAGTGAGTCAAAGATTTTCGATTCAGAAGTACATTACATTTCGCCTACGGGAATGACGTCACAACCCAGTCCCCCGAAAACGCGGTCGTTAACCACGATGGCTTCAAACTTTGCTAGTTTGAGCCACTGTAGAAAAAAAATCTATTTGACCAAACTCAAAAAGTTTTTCGCAGAGGTATTTAAAATTATATGTTAAATGATTTGAGCCAAAAACATTTTTTAGTGTTATTAGCACTTTAACGCAATGTCAGTGCCTTAAAAAATAATATCTTAAAATTCACACTACGATCGACAAGCTACAGTTTTTCAACAGTAGCCACATTCATCTAGAAAATCCAAACTAAGATCAAATCGAGATTATAATTCTTCCTACAAGTAATTAACTTGCAGTTTATGAATACTTTATACACATTTATCTCTGTTGACACTTTTTCTTACCTCACTTGCGTATTTCTCAGTTCCTCCAAGTTTCTGAATAAAACAAAACAAAACACAAAAAGAAAGATGAAGAAATAAATGTTTTATCAAACTGCCTAAGACCAAGCACAAGTTTGACCAGCTAATCCATGCCAGCACTGAGCTACCTAGTTGATAACAATCACCTTAAAAGTTT
The DNA here is from genome assembly GCA_025447995.2 of Isaurus tuberculatus. Classification (NCBI taxonomy): domain Eukaryota; kingdom Metazoa; phylum Cnidaria; class Anthozoa; order Zoantharia; family Zoanthidae; genus Isaurus; species Isaurus tuberculatus. The sequence goes on along the minus strand of JAOEHV020436547.1, from coordinate 1,725 downwards.
TTGGTTAATTATATTTTCATAATAATATATGTTGGCGTCTCTTATCTAGAAATGTTGTAATATTATGCTAATAAGATATGTTGTACAGGAATACGTGCGTAAAAATTCGTTTCTACTTCATAGAGTAAGAGTTAGAATAATCGAAGCGGAAGTCAAAATCAATATGCCAAATGATTCTGAACGTCCAACGCTGATGATAATGTTAAATATTATCGAATTAATTCAACAAAATAGTTACTTTGTTTGCCAAAGACTTAAGACTGGCATCCGAAAGCCTATTGGTTTAAAATTTTTTAACTGGAAAGCCGGTTTTCAATATTTATAGTTGATCATTCATATCAGCAGGCTGGCAACTCACCTTGGTGTATTTCTCAATGAATTGAGTTCTCTCGATATATCCGTTACTTTTTAATAGTCTTCCTAAAAGGTGTTTGATGTCACCAGAAGAAATATAGCCATATTCGTAATCCAGTCGATTAGAAATTTCAGTTCCCTCTAAAGCCAACACAAGTCTTCTCATCTGCTGTCTGCTGAGTTTATCCAAGTCTTCAAGAGTTATGTACCCCTTCTGCTTGCCACCCATGTGCTCAAATACCTATTTAGAAGAACGACAAGTCGGCTGTGAAAATAATTGTAATCTTTTTAATTTCTGAAGTAAACACTCTGATAATGAACCACCATCAGCATCAATCATCCCAACAATAAACATCTTCCTCACCAACATCAACATCATCATTACGAACATTCTTCATCACCGACATCACCATGACCATGGCTATCCTCACCAGTGTCATCCCAATCGCTAACATTAACATGCCCATCATCATCAACAACACCATCACTAACATCAACATCTTTACCATCATATTCAATATCATTATCAACATTATCATTAAAAATAAAATCAACATCACTAATTTCCTTCATCATCATTATCATCTTCACCACTATCATCATTACCACTTTCATCATCGCCATTATCATCATAAATATCATCATCATTGCCACCAACATCATCATCACTGTCATTATCATTGCCATTAACATCATCTTTATCATTAACAACATCTCATTACTATCGTCATCATAAACATCATCTTCATCAATATCCATCATCATAATTTACAAAATAATTACCAAAATCAACACTTAGATTAATAGCATCATCATGATTTACATTCCATTACTTTCACAATTTCCATTAACTAATCCTGTTCTACTATTTTCTAGGTTTCACTCCTTTATGTAAATGGTTGATAGTAATGCATGAATTTCTTAAAAAAGGGCGTTCGATTGGGACCAAATCTGATTCTGGATTACTTGATATCAGATATCAGAGTAGACGAAATGTACGGAATTACAACTTTGGAAGACTTCAAGCTGAAAGCATCAACAACATTTACGAAAATCTGCGTTCAAAAATGTTTAGATATTAGAGTGTCCATAGTCTGAAATAGGTCAGAAAAAGTTGATGCCTTTGGCATGAAACAAGGTTACTTTACTCCTTACCGAAAAAAGCACGACACCAGTCAATTCAACAAAAAACCTTTAATATCATACGATAAAAAGATTAAGCTAAATCCTTTTCCGAGCCTAGTGGCTCACTGGAGCCAGCGCTGCAATTTTCCCTTTCGTAAACGGTCGTTGCCATTTTTGAAACAGTCGTTGCCATTTTTGAAACAGTCGTCGCCAACGTTGGCAACGACTGTTATGAATGGCAACGAC
>JAOEHV020436447.1:0-10371 GCA_025447995.2 Isaurus tuberculatus | reverse complement strand
TACAGGGGGTATAAAATCCAAATTTTAGGCTAACAGGTTCTTAATTTTCAGGTTCTTAGTTGCGGGTTTTTACTGTAAGCTTTGGACCTTATGACAACTAGGCTTGTACTTATTACTATTATATTATTACGTATAAATATCGTTCTCATTATCATTAAAAATCTTGTTAATGTTAGTATTATCAATATTTTGCTAACATCAAAATGAATATTTCATAGTAATTTAAGACTATAAATGTTACTATGGCGATAATGTAAAAAACTCCGCGAATTTTTTTTATTTTTGTTTCATCAAATCAATGAGAGAAGACCAGACGCCAAAAATATAACAATTTGTCAACATACCAATTAGCTTGTACACACTGTTAGCATACGGGCCTCCTAGTCCTTTACGACAGTCACGTGATATGCCGTACATCTTATACGCTGTATCAGCATTTGGACCACTGAAGCAAAGTCCACCATCTTGGATGGCAAATATTGTGTAACCGCGTCTGTGCGAGACCTCTGCACATTTTTCAATAGGGTTTGCACGAGCTTTATAAAAGTCGTTGAGTCTCGGATCGGTTTTTTCAAGGTGAACCATCGTTCTGTTTACCGAACCCTTCCAGCAGCCGATGCTTGCGTAAGAACCTTGAAGAGGATAAAGTATTGATACTAAGTCTTAATTTTTTCCTATGTTTTTAAAGAATGATACAGAGATAAAAAAAAGTAAAATCGAAATGTTTGTGATATGCGCCTTGAACAATATTCATTCGGCTTCCAACATTCACTGTATCAACCATTATTTATTGTAGGTTTAAGGGGTAATACCCGCTACTAAATGCCTGCTATAGTGGCTGCAAATTGAGATACTAGCATGCATGCATTCCTATACTCGCAGAAAACATAGTTTGAGCTATTGGCAAGTTTTTTTCCCGTGACCCTACAAACACCGTGCTGGCGCTCTACCCATTGAGCTACAAGAATTCTCAAAAGAGGGAGGTCAATGGTTAACCTTTTATGGTCTTATGACCAGCAATAACCGTCTTATATAAATCCTTACATGGCTTGATTTACAAATTCTTTACCAACAAGCTTTCATTGCGTCTAATGTTATTCAGTACGTCAGCCTTGTGGCTTGCGATTGGCTTAAAAGAAATTATGTCTTTCTTAAAGAATCGATACTCGGAGAAAAGTACCGTAGTTATTCACTTTTAAGCCAAACAATTGTTTTTAAAAATTTCAAAATTTGGAGAGTAACAGCATTCCGAATTGGGGTTGCGGCTTAAAACTGAATTTTTCCGGAAACAAAACTTTTGACATCCAAAATTCATGACTTTAAACAGTAATTCACGATTAAGTCGCACAAAAACAACAACAACAGCAACAATTACATTTATTCACAAACTAGCATTGTTCCTCACATTATTTAACACTTGAATGAAAAGTTTCAAAATTCTGTGTTTAGGTTATTTTGTTGCGTGTTTATTAATATTTTGCATGTTCAGTTACTAAAAACGAGATGCGGCTTAAAACTGAGTATTTTCTGAAACAAACAGTTCAAGAAGCGGCTATGTTATCTTTGTCAAATTGGGGGGTGCGGCTTAATAGTGCGTGCGGCTTAAAAGTGAATAACTACTGTATTTGCTAGCTATGATTGACTTGTTGACTAACTGATGAGACCTAAGTCAGAACAGGGGCATGGGCATTGGATTGAGATTCGGAGAAGACCCTAAATTTGTGTGCTGAGAATTTGAAATTATGTTTCCAACTACACATTTATAAACTTATTTGTCTCCAAACATTTTTCACACTATTAATTACCTGATGTCGTTTCATTCAAAGTTTTTTGGTTAAACATCAGAAAGTATGTTTAAATGGACTTTCTTTGAAAACATCCACGCAACGAGCGAAAGAACTGGGTACCATGTCTAAAAATAACTTAAGATGGATTACCCTAGGAATAAGGCCTATATGGGGGATTCACTCTCTTACCCTTTATACTCTCTTGTACAAACTTCTTTTTTTATTGGCATTAAAAAAACTAACGCTAAAAACTTACGTTTCGATGTCGCTGACATTATTATCAAATTAAAATAAAAGGTTCGGTAATATTGATATCTCAAGAGAGTACAGTTAAAGAAATGTAACAAAGAAAACTCTAATGATATACAAGGTAAAAACTTCAGTTTGGAATAATAATTAGATAGAGTGCAGTGTCCCCAGGGGGTACCGTCAAACAAAAACTTTGGCACGAACAGAGTCAGATTGCGTGTTTAAACTAGGCTGTCTTACTTGGATGAACATCATCTCATAAATGAGGCAGTCCAATTTTCCGGAACACTTTTTTAAGACGGTGAAGTTGTGACTTAGATTAGGAATTTCACGGAAGCCATGCGCGATGTTGAGGTGTTTGCCAATGTTCGAGCTGCGGTGTTCCATAAACTTTTTACTTTGTATATCATTAGAGTTTTCTTTGTTATATTTCTTTAACTGTACTCTCTTGAGACATTAATATTGTTCGTATACTGAACCTTTTATTTTACTTTGATAATGATGTCAGCGACATCGAAACGTCAGGTTTTAGCGTTACTTTTTAATGAAACGTATTTCCAAAGTCGTTTTGATTAAAGTTCAGTAAACAAAAACAAAAAAAGAATTGCACCAGCTATATGTTCAAAGCTAACATCATTTTTTAAATAAGCAAGGTATGTCACTTATGTGGCGGGTTTTTGGACAACAAAGATCTTCACTAGAAATATTTTTTAGAATGATTCATCTGTTTAGCATCCATTTTTCCTACCTCCCTGAATAAAACGATAAGCCGTGTAGGCGAAAATTCCTCCCTTGCCGTTTGAACAGTCTGTCGATGGTCCAAAACGAGTAAATGTCTCATAAGATCTTGGCCCACCCGAACAGGCACCTCCATTCTGAATCGCAAAAACTGAAATAAATGAAAGTATGAAAATATGTTTTTTTAGAGATTCATAAACTTGTTGTAAAGCTAGGATAAACGTACAACACTGGTCAATCATTTTTACTCTTCAAGACCAACAAAATTGATAATCACGTTCAACAACTGGTTGCATGAAGGTTAAAACGAAAAACATTTAATTATTTTTACTCTTCAAGACAAACAAAATGAATGGCCAGTTTTTACAGGTTTCTTCATCTGGTTCTAAAATAGAGTGATTAACACCAATGGTTTTCTAACTATCAAAATTAAAGGAGCTACAGAGCACCTTTGAACTTAGAAGACTAAAATAAAAAATTTTGGCTGTTTTTTTAGGATGAAAAAGTGGCTATGCCTAATGACAAAAAAAAAAAAAATGGTTCAAAAGTTGAAACATCGAGTTATCTAATTCCTTTACAATTAAAGATACCTTTATAATCGTGTTTACGGGCTACGGTTGCGCATGTGTCTATAGGCTTTGGTCGCGTTAGATAATCGTTATTTAACAGTGCGTCAGACCCTTCGAGTGGTGGCATTGCGGTTGTGTCTGTGTCTCTCCAGCATCCCAGTGATACGTATGACTGGTTAACTGCAAGAAAACAAAAGATACTCCAAGTTAAGTAATAACATAAAACATGTGTTGCATCCGATACTAATTATTTGTTATGTTCATGGTCAATGTTAAAGGTCAAGATCTTAACAAAAGGTCAAAACTAAAGGTCAAAATTATAACGAGCGGTCAAGGTTAAAGGTCAACGTTTAATATCAATGCAAAATGTCAATATTAAATGTCATGATTCAAGGTCAAGGTTGAAGGTCAAACTCATAATTGTAGGTCAAAATGATGATACGGTAACTCTCTAAACAACTATATTCCAAGTCTGCTACGACCTCGATTTGTAACTAAGCAAGGTGCGCATTTCTTCTAAGCTATTTTTCAAAGTTTGCTGGTTTTTCCTGTTTATCCAAATATCTATAATGAGATTGTGCAATGGTCTCCTTATTTATCTATTATTTATATTTTCACATCTAGATCACATATATTGATAAAAACATTTTTCGTTAAATTAGAGAGAACTCATGGTTGATCAGCCCCCTTGGTTTTAAGTTTAAGTGTGTCATTCCATTCACGTTCAATTTTTTATAAATCTTGTCAAAGGTTCTTGATGTAAAAATGCTGCATAATAAAAAGAAGTCAACTAAATATACAAATGTAAACTCGCCAAACACTAATTTTGGACGACATTATGATCATTAATACGGGTAAAAACAACGTTTTGGAGTCATTCTGACGCTATCCTCAGGTCTCAAGTGGTGCAAAAAAAATCTTTTAAAATTTGACTGTCAACGTCTTTGGAGACTAGAGTTTTGTATTATTGTTCCCTCCAATGTATTGTTCTTAAACAAAAGTTTAGAATTGACAGAGTCAAATTGTAGAAGAAAAGAACAAACAATCTGGATAGATTTAAAAGTACGTTCAATTTTGTCATCTGTCTGAAACTTCATGTACTGAAAAATGTGCTACCAGGATAGACTGTTTATTTTATGAAGTGTTTATTTTTGTCATCAAAGACTACCTCTTAAAATACAATCGGACAATGGTAAGAGTTTATTGAGGTTATTACTCCTTAAAAGAAAAGAAAAGAAATGTCCTTTTGGATGTTCAGCTAGGTAAGGCGCTGCTACACAAACAAAGCAGTAACATTTAAGACCGTTTATTATTCGTCAGGGGGAGGGGGCATGGTGAGAAAATGGGGGACCTCCAAATTTTTTCTTCAGCTTTATGGTTGATCCTGAAACTATTTGTTTAGTTGAAAGGGGAGTCTTGAGTTTTGGAAAAGTGTCGAAGCTAAAGTCTTTGTGCTGTATAGCAGTTTTTTTAAATTAAACGCAACCGAATCAACTTTTACAATATCACAAAAGAGCAGTCAACTCTTTAATAGAAATAACTATGAAACATATAACCTATTTTAGGTAGAAAGGAGGGGGGGGGGAGGGCATCGAAATATTTTGATGGAGTATGGGGGGTCCAGAAAAACGAATTGTTATTTTGAAGGGGTGCCCGGAAAAATTAGACATTTTGAAAATTTGTCACCAAGCCCCCTCCCCTAGATATGTAATGAATGGTGCCTAATAAGAATAATGTTGCACCAACAAAAAGCACGTGGAATACGAACTTCCAATTGGTATTCTCTCATTTTAAGAATTTCTCGTCCTTATTAATAATGGGAGTCGATGGAATTCAACAGCAGCCTCCCCCCTGACTGATTTCGTCAAACGATGCAATTAGTAGGGATTCTACGTTAACGAACGCTATAAGGATAATCAAACTATATGACGGATGTAAAGAATGAAATGAGGGAAAATGCATCATAGAGATAGAAAAAAAATAAAGATTAATACTATGACTTAAAGAAACTACAGCTAGGTTAGACAAAAACTGGAAGACATTTTTCAAAGGTTATCTCTGTTGTTGTTCTTTCTTATTCAAGCTTGTTAAATATTTTAACGAAATGAAACGTTTTTGGAGCAAAGCTTCTTTTTCAGTAAGGCTGACAAGTTAAATCATGCTGGCTGACAAGTTAAACTTTTCTTAAATTACACAGCATGATTTAACTTGTCAGCCTTACTGAAAAAGAGGTTTTGCTCCAAAAACGTTTCATTTCGTTAAAAGGTATATAAGTAGCTTGAATAAAAAACAACAACATAGATAATGATCCAAGAAGCTAGCCACACCATAAAGAATCTTGCAGCAAAACATTTTCAAAGGTCTCACTAAATTACATAGCGCGTGCTCTAAATTAAGTAAAGCTGTCAAAGAAATCTGTTAACCTTGCGCTTTTGTTACAGGTGGTTCCCAATTCACGTAGGCCAGTTCAGGATGATAGTACCCAGACAAGGCGGGCTTCAGGCGACACCCATCATAGTCCTTACAAGCCACGAGGAAACAATTGTCCCGGATGAGGAAAGCAACGTTGCAGGTGTTCTCGGAACAACAAAACCGTGTGCACTCCTCCATGTTACCCACAATGCCTTTGTCTATGAACTTGCCGGCTTTAATTCCTCCGCGTAGTGTAACATTGTACTGAGTGGCGCCAACTTGGGTGTTAGTGCAAACCTGGCTATCTGGTTTTGTGGCGCCTGGAAGAGTAACTATTTGGTAGAAATGAAAAAAAAAATGAGCAAAAATAATTTTAAATATTGCTTGCAAACTTATTGCCGATTCTAGTTGTTCTGATCCCTTAAAACAATTCGAGCCTTATTACTTTTAAAACATTTCATTTTAGGCGAACCATTTTTGTTTAGTTAAGGAATGTTACGATCTAATTTTATCAAAAATGAAAATAAATGATTCAGTGATGACATTGAAATGTAAAATGTAATATTCGAAAACTGCAAAGTCCTGGGTCTTGCGAAGAACTGAATATTTTTTATGATCCTTTTTCGTTATATGTGATTAAGCCTTCCATCCTTATAGTACCAGCTTCCGCTAGGTGATAACTTGCGATGAATTAGTGTAATATTCATTAAGATAATGGGTCACTCAGCAAGTATAAGGACCTAGCTTTAGTTAAATCTTCAAGATAATCAGTTTAACAAAAGAAACAGGAGATAAGCGCCGGTTCCTAAATGCTCCTTAGCTTTTAAGAGTATTTAGCTTGTTTAAAGTTCAACAAAGGCTTTTCAAACTCTTACTTCCTATAGGTTTGTTTTTCCCACGATAAATGTACGCCATTGTTGGATTATACGGTGATGGTCTTGCTCTTTTCATCTGACAGCCCTTCCTGTCTGCACACTGTACAGCATAACAATTACCTTGAACCATGAAGGCAAGGTCACATGTGTCGTCACGACAACACAAGCGAACACACTCGTTCATGTCACGTGGTTGACCGTAGGTGCTGAACTTTCCCGCATGGATGCCTCCCACGAGAGTTACATTGTAACTGATTGGTGTGTGGTGACACTGCGCACGAAATGTGGCGTCATCTGACAAAGCAAATCCTAAAAGTAATACTTTTGATACTCAAAGTTTAAAAGAACTGTGATTTTTTTGTTACAAGAAATGAATAATGCTGAGAAACATAACTTTTGAAATCTATGCAAACTTTTTGAAATTTCTTACAGTTTATAGATTGTTGTTCTTAGGCATATCTTGTAAACGGAATCAACAACAATTGACATTAGTTGACTTTGTTATCATCAGTAACAGCATTAGCCATATAGGAACACCACTGGTAATGGTAATGGCCATTTTTTTAAAAACAATTATTAAAAACACGATACCTGTTTGTTGACCTTTCAGGTGTTTAACAAACGCAATTCTTGGCCTCATGTTTGAAGGACGCGCTTTTTTTGTCTTACACAGATCCTTAGAGAAACAATCTACCAAATAGCAATTGTCCCGGATCATAAAGGCCAGGTTACACGAGCTCCTATTGCAACAGTGTTTCATACAGGAATCTATTTCCCGCGCTGCTGGTACCTCGGTGAAGTTCCCGGATTTAATCCCTCCAACTAAGGTGACGTTGTGCTCTGGTTCGGAAGCCGCACAGGTTGCAACGGCGTTGTCAGCTGTACTGGGTAAAATTGTCTTTTTGGTCTCCTTGAAAACCTCTGTGGTATGACAGTAAGTGTGATATACATTATACACCTATCAATGCTTACCACGAGAGGGGAAGGGACGGGACATATGGCATGAGAAGAAACATGGGGAATTCAATCACAAAGATCGCCCCCCTATTCTTGTACCTTCCACACACGTTTTTATTACTGTACATAATTTCTAACAAGTTTCTTTTAAAAAAAAGAAGAAATAAGAACTCTTTCTAGGATCATTTCAATAATTTCGTTAGAAAATTTAGCTCTTTTTCACACTAATGCGTTTTTTTTTTCGCTAAGTTTTCGGTAACATCGAAAACGCATCAGTCAGTCCGAGTCAGCACTTCCTTTTTCACACAGTTTTCAACAGCCCACATTAAAACGCTTAAAAACGCTGAATTTGGTATGCGTGACGTTAGTTAAAGAATGTGCACAGATGAGCGTTTACTCAAATTAAAGAGACGCGCCTGCGTTATCATTTAGATGCGTTTTCGACTGTTTACACGAAAACAATAAGTGTGCGTTTTCATTTGGATCCGCTTTTATGAGCGTTTTAAAATTGAGTGATGCGGTTTTGCTGAAAACGCTCATCATCTTAGGTCCAGGTCAAAGTCGATCTTAGCATGCGTGGAACGAAATTGCACCTTTATGCACATGATAAGTTCGACGTTTGTCCCAATTAAGATCGATTGAGTGAGTTTCAATCAACACAGCCGTTTTAATCGACTGGAGATGTCGATAAGAACTGCATAAAATCGACCGTGGGTCAAACGTCGAACTTATCATACGTCGAACTAAATTCATAAATTATAATAAAGTACGATAATATATATATCATAGCCTCGATTTGAGTTTTTTTGCCAAAAAGACAGCTTCTGTTATTCCTGTTGACTGAATTCCGGTCGACCGAATTAAGACAATTAGTTCGACGTTCGACTCAAGACTGGAACATAATTAATTTTGGTCAACCAGAAGCGTAATTTTGTTCAACGCATGCTGTGATCGACGTTTGATCTGGGTCTTCAGTAGTGTGGACAGAAGGCCTAAACGCAACGAAAGGTATGCGGTTTCAAACAAAAACGCTCTAGTGGGGATAGAGCCTTAATTTTTGAGATTCCAGTAACGATTTCTACCTGTGTTGTAGTTCATACGAAATCTTCCGCCAGGCGCCCCTTCACTAACAAACTGAACAACCAGGTGATTTTTGGCCGTCTGTAAAACACTCGGGAGCTGGTGCCCACAAAAAACACGGATCATGTCCTTGGCTGTGTCATCTTGTACAGACACCCTGGACCTTTGACAGTTCCCAGTGTTGAGGTCTACAAAATGAAGATTTATTTGCTCCCTTGGGGTTACTGTGATGTTCCATGTACACGATGCTTGACCGCTGTACATGGCGGGCCAGTAGGGTGACTCTAGGGTCCCCACAGGACTGTAGAAGGGACCACCACAGGCTGTGGAATGTAATTTATGTTTAGAACGGAGTTCATTGATATTTGAAAAAACAAAGGTAGTTATGACATGATACAATTTACAACCCCTGAGGAATCACGTCAGAGACATGATAACGATCTACCACCAGTCAGAAGAATTAGTTAAAAAAGGACATGATGCCATTTGATCTTGTTTTTAAACACTTTTACCCGAATAACACTAGAGAAACCGGAGATAAGCACTGGCTCAATAAGCCCCCAGACTTAGAAAAGGATTTAGCTAAATTAAAGATTTACAAAAAGGGCAAAGGAAAACTATTGAAAGTTGCATAAGGTGCTCCTTTCTTGTTTTACCATTTAATCTCTACTCAAATGATAAACCAACTCTGATTTAGCCAGTCGCAAATTTTAAGCAAAGGGAATTTGTTCTAATAACTTTTACGAGAAATTATTTACAATAGCTTACAATAGCTAGTGCCAACCTCGACGCATGCCGACCTCAAGGTGGTACATGCCTTTACTACATAATAATTCTCAAACAGCTTCGTTTCCTAACGCTTCCTTCGTATTAGCGATTCTGAGCAGCCAACTCAGTTCTCCTCAGTTCTCCTCGAGCTAAGTGATACCACACCAATAGGAAGCAACTTTTTCTGATGCCAGGCCAATCAAAACCTGATGTCACTGATGCCAGACCAATAGAAAAAGATTTTGGCTGATGCTAGAATCAGTTTTTGATACCACGTTTTGATGCGAGCACATTTGTCGGACCGAGGCTCTTCTTCGGGCGTTTCAAGGGCTGCTCGATAGAAAAACGATCTTTGCTTTTCCTATAAAAATTTTTTCACGGAAAACTCACAGGAACTGCGAAAAAATGTCAAATTCAAAAGCTTTGAACTGATGCCACTAGATTTAATAAATTAGAAAAGGTATGTAAAGAAAGATTCTATTTTGATGATTCGTGGAACAGCATATACATTCTACTTATATTAACCCTTTACACATCCTGTAATACGTTTGAGTTTAAATTTTACCTAGATCACGCTATAATTGAATGGAGCAAATGCCTCAATTTATTTTGGATTCTTTACTTGAGAAGGGTGCATGTAGTTTAAAAATATAACATTAAGAAGCTCCTTTTTGGGAGTTTTTATTAAGTATTTATTTATTATTTAATACGTTTTATATCTTTTAAGGTTGCACAAAAATTTAAGTTCCTTCAGAGAACCTCTCTGTAGTTCGGTAGCCAGCAAACCATTAGACAAAAAATTTGTTAAGACAAGGAATTTTTACAAAGAGGTAACTTCGTTAAGCCCACCGCACACTAGTGCGATTTTCGTCGCATGCAATCGAAATTGTTTGAAACCATGTAAATTTCATTTACGTCGCTGTGACCCGCACACTA
>JAOEHV020436248.1:0-10373 GCA_025447995.2 Isaurus tuberculatus | reverse complement strand
GAACAAAAATTAAACCAATCAACGAACGAGATAAATGGTTTTCCTCTTTTGACAGTTCCACACGTGAAGGTCGAAACATTTTTCTGAAGCAAGATTATGGTAAGTCGCTGTTAATGTTATATTTATTTGCTTTATACTGAGTTTGCGGTATCTATTGAATATTTTTAAAATGTATGCAATAAATAAACTGGAACTTGAAACTTGAATGCAGTTGTCCTTTAAAAGCATGTTCAAGTTTACAACGTCAATGTCATTAGATTTGAATAATTTTTCTGTGTTTCGTAAACAAACCTTCTTTCATCACCTTGAATCGAATAATCGAACAAAAAAATTCGGAAAAATGGCAAAATGTTTTGCACACTTTCAATTATTCATCCCCTTCATTATTTTTCTTTGTAAGGATGTAATGCTCACTGCTGAGCAACAAGAATGTTTGTTAAGAGCCCGTGAAGGACATAACTTCCTCATATTTGGAGAAGCAGGGACAGGAAAATCAAAGGTGGTTGTTGAGATATGTGACCAATTTCATCGGGCAAGAAGAAATCATCTTGTTATCTGTTCGACTGGAATTTCATGTGAAGTGTTTAAAGAAAGGCTGCCATATTCTCCAGATCCAATCACAGTACACTCGTTTCTTGGCATCGGGACTGCACAGGCCTCATTTGCTACAGTTGTAGAAAGAGCGTGTAAAAATGAATTGGTTCAGAAACGGGTTCGTCAGCTAGATTGCATAATTTGGGATGAGTGCTCCATGAACAGCACCCGGGTTCTCGAACTGTTCCATGCCATTGCTATTAGAATTCGTAGAGACGATCGTCCCTTTGGAGGTATTCAAGTTATTGCTGTTGGTGACTGGCTTCAGCTGCAACCTGTTCATAACGACTTTGACGACGGAGTTATTATGTTTAAGTCGTCTATTTATACTAAACTGTTACCTCACACCATCAAACTAACTGTCGTGCATAGGCAGTCAGAATCCGAGGAGCAATTTAAAAACGTTCTGAGAGACTTAAGAGTTGGCAGCTGCCCTGTTTCTACTGCAAACTACATCGGCGGCAAACTTTCAAGGCCGTTAGAGAAATCAGAAGGTGCACTTCATTTGTATTTCAAGAACGCTAATGCTGAGGCCCATAATGCCGAGTGCCTTGGAGAACTTCAGGCGCCTCGTGTGATGTACTCTGCTACAGACAAGGGAAACGTTGTGGGAATACAATGTCCAGCACAAAATGTCGCCTACTTCAAGGCTGGAGCTCCAGTGATGTGCTTGTACAACATAGGCAGTAGACTTCATAATGGCACGAGGGGAACTTTTGTGCGAAAACATGGACCAAATGCAGTTATTTCTGTCCAGGGAGCAGAATTTACACTGAAACCAATTACATGGTTTAATGTTGATAAACAAGGTTTAACTATTGGCTCAAGGACACAGATTCCCCTGAAGCTTCATTGGGCCTCATCAGTACACAAAGCCCAAGGGCTTGAGCTACAGAATGTGGTAATTCATTCAACCTACGAGTTTACAGGAGGTTTACTCTACACTGCCCTCTCAAGAGTGAAAAAAAGCCACAATGTAAGTGTTCTAGATTTTGACCCAAGGCATGTCACAGACAGGTCTTGTGAATGCAGAGAGCTACAAGAGTTTCTACCAAAATCCAACTTCAATCAACAACCTTGCGCTTGCCACCAAACTCTTAGTTTTAGTTATCCTGAAGACAACCCGCCAGCTACACCTTTATCATCTCAAGATGTTGAACTCACTGACGATGAACTGATTCAGATAGCTAGAAGCATGTTTGAAGAAGAAGAGACAGATATACAGCATGAGCAGCTTGTAACAATAGAGGATGTGCTCCACAGTATGGAGACAAAGGAGTCAGTGTTAAGCAAGCCCCCAGAAAACTTTGACTATGAGGACTTCATAAGAAGTTTTAAATGTGAAGACCAGCTGGGGGACAGTGACTATTGTACGAAAGAAAATGAAACAGTGGATCAAGCCCTAAATCAGCTGGTTAAGTTTAAAGTGCTCATCAAGATATTGTGGCTGAAATCCTTTACCCTTATTGAAAAACACTTAAATGAGAAAGTTGAATTGACAAGATTTAGTGTTACATCCATGAAAGAAGCATTTCACATGACATGGGATTTCAACCATCAAAAAGAATATCGTGAATGGCTTAAAACAACATTTCAAGCACCTTTAAACAGTGAATCGTTCAGCATGGAATTAACTGAGCATCACCTGAGTTTTGGGAGCCAGCTTTTATATGGGGTCTTTGTTAACCTTATTGGAATCATTGCCAATGAAGTCAAAACAACCATCCAAGACTCTTGTGCCAAGTTTAGAGTGGAAAATATGGATGACCAGGGTAAGGCAAAGGTGCGTTATGTGTGTGCCTGGGCAATTAGCAGAGTACTTCAGAAATCAAGAAAGTATATTTTTTCAAACATGTACTCTGAAAATAAGACTGTGCACTCATCAGTTAAACGGGAAAGGCAGAAATTGACAGCCTTGGAGAATGTTATTATCATTCCCTTTGATATGCTTTCTAAAATCACAAAACATTCAGAAACACTGGGAGTTACTGAGGACAGACAATTCAGATGCCATAGTCTTATCCATATAACAGACAATGCATACGAATTTGCATTAAAATTGGAGCAAGTGCGAGTGGATGGCCTGAGTAGTAAAATGCTTACGACACATGGGGAAAATCTAATTCAGGTTGTCAAGGATGCAATCAAGTCTGACCAAACCCTAAGGGCTGAGTGGAATTCAATATTTTGTGGAACTGATACTGAGGTTATTTTTTTATAAAATTCTTCTTTTAATTATTAATTCATTTCATTCACAACATGCAGTAATGATGTTTTAATTTGGAGAAAAAAAAACTACAGTATAACTTAAATTGTCACACCATATATTCACTATAAAATAATAATTATGTAAAGCTTAGGGTTTAAACTAATACTGCTATGTAGAACTTTATTGTAATCATTTTTATTCAATTATATTTAGGTTGGATAGGGCAATCAACCATTAGTCCCTGATGAGTCTTGGTACAATATTAAAATTATATTTCTCATTTTATTTTGGGTCACTCCAGCATACACATAAAAATTATTTTGTGAATTACAAGTTTTGTTAATAATTTATTATTTATATGTTTATATTGATCATGAACATTTGCAGAGCTGCATTATAACTGAACTGTTCAATGAAGTCACAGAGAGATACATAAACATGGGAGCAAACCAGTTCTTAAGAGATTTCAGGAAAAAATGGGAAATTGAAAAAACTATTGCACACAGGAATATGGTTATGGTGCGCAGAGAGAAGAAAAAAAGAATAGATGCCAAAATTCAGCTAGAAGAGATATATGCAGACAAATCCTTAAATAAGATTGAGTCTCACAGGAAACTGTTGGGATTCATTTCAAACTTTGGAGATGAAGGGCTATCCACATACAAGTGCCCAGAGCTAGTAAAGCTGTGTAAAAGCTATGGCATCAAGTGCAATAGCAGAACGACTAAGCCTGACCTGGTTTCAAAGTTAGGTGCTGCTTTAAAATCTCATAACAGCATTCCACATCCCAGTGCATTAACAGCCCAGCATGTTGCAAGTGAGAGGAAAACAGTCCAACCCATAAAAATTGTCCGTGTTTCAGTAAGTTTATATAATTTGTGAATGGTTATTTTTACTAACAATAATAAATTATTATATGTGCATTTTATTTAATAATTTGAAGCTGCATGGTTGCATGTGTGTTTATAATGGCATGCATTGAAAAATAAATTTATGGAGAAAAGGCAAAAAAATGACACCTAATAAAATAAAAATTGGTTTAAAGAAAAATGATATTTACAATATATACATACCTCAGAGTGCATGTGCACATATAATTTTCTTTACAAGAAGTTTCAACCAATACAAATTATAGGCACACATCAATATTAATATAATACCCTTTCCAATATTTCCAAGTGACAATCAAAACACATGTTATCTATATTTAAGTTAAACAGGCCTAAGTTAAGTTCAAAAATGTAAATGTTCCAAGCTGCACTGGAGTAAAGTGTTGGTAGAAGGCCTGGTTACCAACGTATGACCTTCTTTCTGAATGGATGCTCATTTGGTAAACCAGCAGAAACGAGCCCCTGATTTCCTCCTGTATTCCCTTTTTTACTGATGATAGACTGCCCAATGTTGACAGAGGTGATCGTGTTTGTATAAAGGTGATATTTGGGATGACTATTTTGTCCATTGGCCCCCCTCACTTGACAAAATATGTTCTCTAAAATATCTTGATTCACAAGTACTGGTTTTATACTTGAACCAGGAAATATATCTGTCTTGATTTTAAGTACTTGCTCAAAACCAATAACCATTGCTTGCAGATCAAACCACAGTTTATCTGTAATAAATTCCTTTGGTGCAGTAACTGTAGCTTTCCAGTTCGTCAGGTACTGCAAGAACTCTTTACCTTTAGCTATTCTTGAATCAAATTGACTGTAAACACGCACCTTACTACTAAAGAGCTCTATCATTTCACTTGTGTATTCAAGAAATTTAATGGGCTCATCCAGTGCTGTTGCTTCATGTGGCTTATTGTTCCTTAACAAATGTTTTTTGTATTCCTATTAAATTTAATAGGGAAATATTTTTAGGGTTGAGAAGTGTTAGAAGAAAGATTGAAGCAGCTCAGATGTACACTTCAACATGTAAGTAAATGTTCAGATCTATATAATATAATTATTTTATGCTATACTGTACAGTACACATCTGCAGGCCTGCTCATTTTGTGGAGCTCATCACATACACTTAGGATTATGATGGAATATGAGATGTGGAAAAGAATTATTTTGTTATGAATGAGTGGGTGAATTAAATTACTATATAAGCATGAAGGAAAGAATGAATTGAAAAAAAAATGCATAGAGTTTTTTGATTTTATTTCATTAATTTTGTCTACCTTATAATTTTAACAATGACTATAGATTTACCTTCATTAGAAAAAGCATTTTGGAATCTAAAACTTCCTCAGCCAATGAGTTTCGCATTTTTGACTTTGGTGTTAAGTCAAAATGGGCTTCTGTCAGTCTTTCATTTATTTTAATGGAGTGCTCTCTTTGGTCCCATTCATAGGCTTCTTTCCACATTTGCCAAACAATGCTGTTGCCATTGTTCTGTAAATGTCTTGCACTTTTTGGAAAGGTGCTGCTTTTTGCCAAATTGTTGCGAATTTTCTTAAAATTATGCTGCGTGAAGAAAGAGTAAGCAGGCATTGGTTAGTACACAGCACTGATACTATTGGTTGATAAAAATAAATTATGTTACAAATTTTTTTTAATGATACAGTCTGTAAAATCCCACTTTTAAGCCCAGCTGTGGGCTTCTGTATCATATTGTAAGGGATTTTGGGTGTGTTTTAATAAATGGATGTGGGACATATAACCAGGGTGGTTTAAAGTGGAATATGGAATACGCCCTTTGGGAATTACTATAGAGGAAGGTCCGAGAGATTAAAGTGAGTTTGAATTTGAAATAATTTTAATAAATATATAATTTGCAGTCATAATTAAGGCTTTGGTCGAATTAACAAAATTTGCATAAAGACTCTTTTTGTTTTGCAGTAACCTACAAAATAAAATAATTTAAAATGAATGAATTAAAATACATTTATTTTAGTATAATACATACTACTGCCATCACCTGTATGGCTGCCATTAATTTAGTTTCTTTAGTTAATTGGAATTCGAGTTCAAAATGAAATTATAATTTTTAAATTCTTTGAGTTTACTATTTACTACATTTGTTCATCGTTATGCATTCATGATTATTAAAATGATATTTCTTACCTTACAGTCAAGCATTACAACCAGACCCTTCCCTGTATGGACATTATATGCAGTGAATTGCATATCCACAGGATTTGTACCAGGTGGAAAAAGCATTTTTATGAAAGATCTGTTGGGCTCACCCCCATCACAAAGAGTCCAGTAGATTCTGAAAAATGGAAAACTTTGACAATATTTACTAATTTTAAAAAACGAATATCGTAAGTTCCCTTTTGCTGTTAGGAGGCAACACTGGTAAAGAAAATTTTTACAATTCCCTATTAAATTCCTAATTTTGTACACATATCCAAAAATGCAGAAAATAGCCTCCTCCCCCATAAAAAAGACTTACATGATCAGTGGTTGTATTTATTTGGTGTTTATAAAAAATGCCAGGGTTGCTTATTTTCAGCATTTTATGGAATGTTCTATAAAGACCTGACATACAGATTTATTCTCAGTATATAGGCATTAGTTCAAGAAAATTGCAAGAGAGTACATATATATGTATTATTATAGCTATATATAGCATAATTATTATGGATTGTGCTTTTCTCCTGCATATTCACCTTATTTTTTGCATGTTTACATTAGTCTGTTTAAAAAATTGTAATATGAGTGCTAATAAAGTTGTTGTTGTTACCTTTTTGAGTTAAAAACAGGAAAAGTATAATACAGTCTTTCATTTATTTACCTGAACCCAGTTCGCAAGCACATTTTAACTCCTTGCCAAAACTTTTCCAACAGAATTACTGCTGGCATTGAGTTAACAGGAAAGTTTGCAAGAGCAAATCTGAAGCCACTGTCAGTTATGATTGCAAATTGCATCACTTTTTTTGCAAGTTCTATGTCTTCTTTTCCTGTAAAATTGAATTAATATAAAAACCAAATGTTGGTAATTTTTATTTATAATAAATAAGGATAGTAATAATTATATACATAGTGACAATAGAACTTAAGAACATGATTCACACCTAGCACTACTGTGCAAGGTGTGAATGTATTATAGAAAAGGCATTTTTTAAACAGTCTAGTGGCAATCTTTCTCTTATTTGTGATGAACAGACTTTATGGTACATTACCTGTTGTCAATACTTTCATATCATTATAGGTCTGGCCAAGAGTTACAATGCCAACAAGTTTGTTCTTGCCATCAACCTTTACGAACTCTAAATCTTCCTGTAAAATAATTTACAGTCCATTTATATATTAATAGCACGATAAAATATAAGAGCCCAAATTTTTCTTAATTACTGTTTTGAAATTTTTCACTCCTAATATCAATTCTCCTATTTTATAGTAACTAATCTCAATGAGAAGGTTTTGAAAACATCACACTTCATTAAAGAATTTGCAAACGATAAAGTTTTGTTCATATATTTTCAAATAAAACTACTGTACCTTGTAACTTGTTTTATATTGTTACTTTAAAAGAAAAAGTTAAATTTTAATAAACACTGTAGTAGATGAACTATATGTATTAACTATGAATAACAGATTGTTTTTGGTAAAAGAATAACTAACAACAGTGTGTTTGAAGTAATTGTAAACTCCAAATAATTGAATAGCTACTCAGCTTGGCCTGTAACATGTACAGTGTACTGGATGTCTATATATATATAACACTTACTACATGCAGGCTACAATGAAGCACAGAGCTATTAATGGAGGCCTGTTTTGTTAGACTACTTCATCCACTCATTTTAAAATAACTCATGTCAGTTGCATTGTTATTGTTTTTGTAATAAGCAAGCTGTCATGTGACCCATGACACTGTACTGTATTTTAAATGTGCATTTCAACATCACCTGTATTGTCATCTCATCAAAAACAAGTCCTGCCCACCGATTTTCTTCTGAAAGATTTAATCTGTCAGCCTCTTTCCTACACCACCTAAATACTTCAGCATTCCAGTCAGAAGTTGCTGGTATTGCATTCTTGTAATAGCTGTAAAAAAAAACCAAATGTTCCAGTTTTAAAATTTGGGTGTTTAAGTTTCTTTAAAGAAATGGAAAAGTATACTAAATATTATATTGTAGTCTTCAGATACATAAATGCTAAACGTAAAGGAAATTAAGCTATATGTTTTGTCTCTGGTTATTTAGTCTGTTATAACTTTGTACTTACCGAATTAGTCTCTTACTAGGAAGTATAAGATGTGTCTTGAGAGTATCAAAAGCTTTTGCCGAAGCTGAATAGATATCGATGCATAACTTCATAATTCTGAAAGATGGTGAATAAAAGGCATTTGCTATAAATTTGAATATATCAACACATAAGCTCTAAGTCTTTTAAATGCCCCAACTCTTAGTCCTTTAATAAGCTTTTAAGGCACTGTCTCTATTAAGCCCCATCTCCCACTGGTGCCCACCCCAAGCCCTGCTCCAAGTTCTTCTACAATCAAATCTAATAAACAGAATCTGCTGTATCAGCAATATAAGGCGATGAAACGGCCTTTCTTTTTGGAATTACAGGTCTCAAATTTTTAAAAGTAAATATGTGTACTTGTAAGGTAAAACGTGGGTGCTTCTGTTACGAAAGGTAGTTTTTTAATTTTGCCTTACGTTAGCAATGCGTGTATGATTGCAGGAAGAAATATTTATTGACTTTGTTATTAACTTAAAAATATATCTTATTTTCTTGCAAAGGTTCGGTCCATAACGTGAAATACTGTGACCTCGGTCTTTAAACGGTGCTGACCTCGGCTGCGGTCTTTATTTTTAAAGACCTCGATCACGATATTATAATACGGGCCTCCCAACCCGCAAATAACATTTTTGTATCAAATATATTAAGTTACTTTTGGGTTGCAAGCATCAGTGATCACCTAACGCTCTATTTATTTTTTTTCTGTTTTTGTTTTTGGTGGAAAAATTAAATCAGAGCACAAGGGAACGGCTGCAAAATTTCTAATTTTCTTTTTATTAGATAAAGACTTCATTAATAAAAGATTTTCAGATATGGAAGTAATTTTTTGCGACGATCATCCCCGTCCTATATTTAGAGGGAATCCCCTCCTTTAACCGGGAGGTGTTGGATGATCCAATAATCCCCCAATGTCTATTATAATATCTATTTTTTAAAACTTACTTAGGATGCCAACGGTTGCCATTTGACGAGGATGCTTTTAGTGCTTGTTGTTGTTGCTGAAAAAGGAGACGCATATCTTCTGTCATCCTGTTTTGGTTGAGACCAGCAAACATAGCAGAGAAATCCTGATGGTCATCGCTGTCCATAACTTGACTTTCCTCATTAAATTTATTTCTCCAGTATCTCGATCTTTTATCAGCATTAATTTTCTTCTGTTTTTTCTGTTCCATTTTTAGACACAATTGTTCTTTGCTTAACAGCGAGTTTTTAGTTAGGTCAATATTAACAAACTCAGAAGAACGCTTACTTAGGGTCCGCGATTCACCCGTGCAACTACTGCATAAAGCATCTTTCTTGCCTACAAAAACCTTGCACTCGCGGGATAAAATTTTCTTTTCGCCATTGATCTCAATTTGATAAATCCTATCGCTGTAGTTTTCGCGCAAAACCTGGTGAAGTTGTTTGGATTCCGAGATTCCCATGCAAACATTTAGCGAATTTAAGTAGCGTAATGTAAAGGAGGTGTCAACGTACCTCATATCGGTTGGGAAACCTAGATCTGTATGCTTCACTTTTGTTCCAAATAGACCAAGAACAAAGAAGGCAGAGTTATCCCTGGCAACACTAAGCTCGATGGTGTATTCGTTGCCATCGACTTTTACACCTGTTCTTTTGAATAATCGAATGTTTTGTTCATCGCATAGTCCTTTGTACCAGCCTTGATCTTTAACATTATCAAAGCCGAGTTTCTTTCCTATTCGTATTTCTTGTTGCTGAACCGTTAAATTTTGAAATTCAACAATTTTAACCCTTGCATTCTGCGATCCATATTTTTTTACTTTGCGTACGGTAACACTGACACTGTTTTCAAATAAGTCGTGAATTATTGATGAAACATCCCGTTTATTGAGAGTGAAATTTAAATTCTCCTTTTGAGTCTCGAATATCTCTACAATTTCTCTCAAAGAAGTTTCGCATCCCTCTTTTACTTCGAAGTTGGCAGCTACCCTAAAATACAAGGTGATAAAAGAAGGTTTACAAAAGTCAGAAGCACGTATTCAATTTCAAAACAAAATATCCGATGTAGAAATGACATTGACATTGTACAACTTGAAGATGATTTTAAAGGACAACTGTATACATTATTTAAATAAAAAATAGGTGTTGCAAACTTAGCAAGCAAATGTACCACCGACTTAATATTATTCTTTTTCCCTTACCATAATCTAGCTTCAAAGCTGTAGAGGCATTTTCTTGGTCTCTTTACAGTCGGTTCTTGAGCCGCACCGTCCATAAGGCAAGGTCGTGATCAAAGACGAAATTTTTTTCAAAGAGGAACAAAGACAAACCGAAAATATAAAATTTCCTACCGTTTCGACCTTCACGTGTGGAACTGTCAAAAGAGGAAAACCATTTATCTCGTTCGTTGATTGGTTTAATTTTTGTTC
>JAOEHV020436152.1:0-10375 GCA_025447995.2 Isaurus tuberculatus | reverse complement strand
TTTACAGTAAGTTTGTCATTTTGTAAGCTTTATTCTGTTTTGAGTTCTGGTCGCCAACTTGGCGACTAATTTTTAAACTTGGTCGCCAGCACGGTAATTTTAGTCGCAATGGCGACTGTATTTGGCGCAATTTCGTGCCCTGCAAAGGGGCAGAAGGATGGGAGAAAGGGTTTACTGTAGGTTTCCAGTGCAAATGGTAGTACCAAAAGTAAATCGTATACTTCTTTACTTTTGATTCTTACCTTCAGAAGCTGACATCTTTAAATTCAGAGGAAGACTTTTATTCTCCCTAACACACATAACTACTGTAATGCTATCTAGCTTAAATAGGCATTTTTTGATTCACCTTACAATAAACTTGCTGATTCAGGGTTGGCCATCGCTGTGATTTTCGGACGAAGTTCAAACTTGTGAAACATTAGCTTCACATACTGCCTGTGGCAACAATTATTAAACATTGTCTGTTTAGAGTTCATTAAATCAAATCTTTTTCCATATTTAAACTGTGAAAAAACTAGTGAATTACTAAACGTGTATTACAAAACTGATTAAAGACAAACTTAAGTAAATAGTTTTTAAAAAAACTTCTTCATCCTTACGGCGATGATAATTTATTTTCAACATTATTTCTGATTAAAGACATTTGTTTTTTTAACTTCTAACATACAGTAGCCATATTTTTTTGAAACTTTAAATGGAGAATTTCAATCTTTGAGCACTCATGATCATTAGTTTGAACAGTTAAATTCAAAGTTATTATTTATTTCTCAAAAGTCATCTGGCCTCAAGCGCCTTATGAAATCTATTGAATTGATTATTCTCCTGATCTACTATATATATATATTGGAATGATGTTTAGTTGTGGTTGAAGCATGTAATAAAACGTTAAATGAACCTCAGCTCATTGTGTTTCGTTTTGCAGCTTTGTTGAGGTCGGGCTCTAATTCAGGAGACGAGTCGATTTCTAGTTCTTCGACATTGACAAACCGTGAGAGCTCACCAAGCGAAAATGATCAGGCAGAGGTAACACTTTTCCTTCATGAGAATAACGAGCCTGTTCCCTTGGACACAGATAACGCTTCCAAAAGGGTTCAGGAGGAACGTCCGGAAATAGCGCAATGGAACGAGAAAGATCCTTCAGTGGAATTTTTTTCGTGTCCCATGAAAAGACAGAGCCATTTATTGCAGAGAAAACAAGCGCTTCTGCAACAAGCAAGAAGGTCAGTAAACAGAAATTGGACCGTTTGTTTGATTTTTAAAGTTAACTTTTCCAGCATTTTCGTTTGTCAATTTAGTTACACGCCAATGTCATTGCTCACTTCTAGTGAACTAAACTGCATTGCCAAAAATTTGTTAATCTTTAATGTCAAAAGGTTTTGGTCCACGAAACTTGCAGCTATAAAAGAGAGCGCGAGCTTTGTTTTTTTTACTTGAACGCTTGGAAGAGATCCATTTCTTTAAAATCGTAAGTTAATTAAAACCACGGTGAGGGTTTCATGAAATGCTTTTGGTAAAAATCTTCTAATTTTTAGTTTCTTATTTCAGACGTTTTGTTTCCAAGAAATCATCTCGACAAGATACGGCACATCACAGCCGAACGGAAAATTCCTGAAACCAGATGTATAATAATTCCATAACTGATGGTTCATGAATTAAACGAAATCTAACGGCCGTTTTACAGCGGACTGCAAAAAGGAGCTAGTGCCAGCAATTTTGTATCCAAACAGGTTATTCAACGGTTTCGACCATTCGTTAACAAACGTAAAAACAAGTAAAAAGTTGGCTACCAAATATTTTCATGTGTAAGCAGATCGTAAAAGAACATTAGATTCGACATGGCATCATTAGCTTTTTAGTTCTGTTAGAACATATTATTGAAATAGTGATATTTTGTAAGTATTAGTTGTAATAGTAGTAGAGAGATAGATCGGTATTCCTTCTGGTACGACCGCTACCAAATATTTTCGTGTGTAAGCAGATTGTAAGAGAACGTTAGATTCTACATGGCAGTATTAGTTTTTAATTTTTAGTTCAATTAGAACATATTATCGCAATAGTGATTTTTTTGTAAGCATTAGTTGTAGTAGTAATAGAGAGATAGACTGGTATTCTCTCTGATACGACCGCTGCTGTTGCTGCTGCTACTACTAGCACTAACAAGTACTATTCACTTCTGCCAAAACACTGTTTACGTTGTCACTCAACCTCATTTAAATAAAAGCAAGTCGTTAAAGTTTTGCAGTAGTTTTCCTAACATCTTTCTGTGTAATGTTGTAATTAAGTATTTACGTAATTGACAGTGTTAAGACCGAGGTATATTTAATAAATAATTGAAAACCAGGAAGTAATTCCAAATAAAGTTCGTTTTAATGTTTTACAAGGGATGGGAACAAGCGAGCCTTTACGTGGGGAGAGTTTCTTTATTGACTGGACTAGTCGTACTAGAGGCTAAAACAAAGCGTATAGTACCTTTTACAGGGAGAAGGGTTGCATCCCTTGAATGGGGGAGGGGGACAGGGGAGCGGGAGGTAGGGAGATGAAGGAACGGGAAGCGGGAGGTGAAGAAGCGGGAAGCGGGAGTCCTATGAAGGCGGGAGAAATGAATACAAAGCGCTAATTGTTTTAATATGTAATTGTCTAATAAAACAAAAGTAGCAAACAATAACACAATAATATATTTGACTTCCTCCAAGGTCGTAAAAACATTATTACCCTAAAATATGTTAACTTCCGGTAAATTTTTTCAGTGTCATGGGTTGTCAAATTTCATACCAGCACGTGTCCTGCGTCTCCCTGGGACCTATTATAAACAGTTTTGAGAGTCATTGGTACTCATTGAACTTTGAAGGAACCGAGAACTTTTAGGACCTTTTACCATTTATGGCATCCAAGACCATTTTATTAGGACTTAGTATATTTGGCACAGGCAGCGAAAAATCCATACATGGGAGGCCGTCGTGGGAATTCGCTCCTTAAGATCCAGCGTTGGAGCTAACAAAAGATTTTATTAAATGAAAGAAGCATGTATCCAGCGCGTGCTGTTTCGAACAACGTGCATGCTGGAGATTGTTGCATAATTCGTTTCAGTACTCGGTCTTTTCAGGTGGACAAAACAGTGGGTATTCCGATAGAATAGGGAGTCAAACAGGATGGGATGCTGCCAGAAGTGGATACATAAGCTACAGAGAAAAGTTCTCTGGCAAAGATTAAGAAATACGCGGTCGGTTTTGCTCCTCTGTTTGCGGAGGTGGGAGGCGGGAGAAATTTTTTAAAATGGTACAAGAGACGAGAGATGCTAATCCCCCGTACCACCTCCCCCCCCCCCGTACTTCCTCCTTGACAAGGACAGTTACAGCTTGGAGACTGAAATGCACTAAAAAAAACTTTTAAAACTACTAGTGCATCTAAAATAGGTTTCAAATGCGTGCTAATACTAATTAATGCTGAATTTAGAAGCTGCGAACGTGGGAACGCGAAAGTAAAAGCTATGGCGGTATTAGGCAGTATTAAATATCCATGGCTCGTAATATTCAGAATCACTATTGCTTTTCATGGTACCGCCGAGAGTTTTGGGATAATTCTTGCTACCAACAAGACCGTTACGGCTTAGTATTCATACGAGTATTTATTATATGAATAATAATGTTTAACCGGAAACTAAAACACCCGTTTTTTTCCATATTTTTATTAGTGAAGATATGAAAGTTATGTACTTAATCATCCGGATGTTCGTTCGCGTCCTAAAAAAAAAAATTTCCCGCCAGTTTCTTGTCGCTTGTTTCTGCAAAAAATTGGTGGCTCAGGCTCGGGTTTTCGTAGAGGTTTCAGAAGATGATTTGGTGAAAAAGAAAATGAAAACGAAAATACTGTTAAGGAAACCGAATGTGATCTTCGGATTTTTAGGGAATTTCTGGCAGTGATAAATATAATGAGCAACGGGAGAGAGAAACATTGATAGGCCCTGCAAGCTGCGGAGGTAGACATAAGGGAGCGGTCATTATTTAGTTGGGGGGGGAGAGGGTTACAATTTTTGGGCTCTTTTTGGGAGGGTTATCTTTTTTTAGGCCCGCTTCCAGTGAGGGTCACAATTTTTGGGGGGACAACCAGGGGAGGGCTGGGGTTTTCTGGGCCCTAAATTTGGGAGGGGACGAAATTTTTGGACGATTGCGTTTGGAAATTTACTGGCCCTCCCCCCCCCCCCAGTAATTAGTGACCGCTCCCTAAAGGTAGGACGTCTTTACGTTTTCTATTAAGAGACAGTAAACTATTATAGACTCCGGCATCCTTATTATCCAGCACTCGCCCTCATAGTAGGGTTACATCTTTCTCCATGTCAACAGTACCAATTATTTCCTGTTAAATACAAACCAGACACACAAACGCTTCTATTACTAACAATATTTTTTGTAAAATGACGACCATATCTACCGCTAATACCTGACTGATGAATCAATGATAAGTTTGAGCAGTTTGGAAGTGAGATGGCCAAAGGACAGTCAGCAGTTGTGACACGACTGTATCACAGTATAGCCAGAGTTCCTAAGTGGCATGTGGGCATGGTAGATTAAGATTGCTACAACATGGACTTATAACTATGAAGTAACCCTAATTACCTATTTTTCATCTTGTATCATTCAGTTGTTCGAGCAGAAACGACACAATTAATTTTTCAGTAAGTGAATTAAGTCCTGTCATTAAGTCTTCTAAGGAAGCTACAAAATAAAATCTATTTCGTCTTTGCAAATGCGAGCTTTTAGATTTAAGCGTCAAGAAAATTTTCTTATTTTAGAGTTTCAATTTTGAGGTTGAATTAATGACAATCGTTTGTTAGAATCATGATTGTTAACGATTATTTTTAAAGATAACACTTGTTGAACTAACGAATAGTAATTTAAATATCTTAAAAGAAGGTTCCTGAAGAAGGTAAATTTGCCGACAAGAATTAATAACAAATAATAGTCCGCGCTCTTAAAAAGCCAAGGAAACCGGTTAATTATAAATTGTACTTTAAAAAGTTACTTTAAAAAGATTATAAAACATTAAAAATTTTGATACCATTCAAACATAAAACAAGGGTTTAATAGCTGTTTGGTTTTGCTAAAGAATTAATTAAAATACACTACTGAAAATATTTTCAAATTTTTCATTGATATAAAGCTCTTTCCAATTATCTCGTAAATAATATAACGGACCTAATTTATGTTTTCATTGCGTTAGCAATGTTACTCTACATGGGGGTGTAATTGCTTTTTCGAACCTATACTACCGGGTCCAAACGTAAATATAGATCTGTGAACAATAGCAATGTTACAAAGTCACTAATTTTCGTTCGTTTAATGGAGCCGAAACCAATTGTTGAATTGCACACAATTTAGGTATCCTGCTGATGAACCGTAACTGATTTGCTATTTATTTTCAGCAACATATATAGTTTATGTCTGTTCAGTTATCAATTTGGTTTGAGACGATCTTTCTTAATAACATAAATATTATGGCTATAAAAAACTACAAATTTTATTTTGCCACTCGCTCATTGAAAACGAGTCAAAAAGTTGCTTTCGAAAACATAAAAGTTAACATTTTTTTAGAAGTAACAATTTTAATCCTCCTTTAAAACAACAAGAGAATTTCTTCGATATTTTGCTTGTACAAGTATTCTTCTATTAACGCGAACAAATTTAAGGCAATATAGTCCAGCTTCGCTTTAATAGATATATATTGAGTGAGGTCAAAAATTGGAATTTAATATAATGATCGAAGAGTAAAATATGCCTTAAAAACGGTCGGACTTAAAAATGACTTTGTAATGACAAGTTTGTTTTTAATACCCTGTATGTGTTTGTACTACTATTTTACAATAAAATTAGGTCAGAAAAAAAAGTCATATCTGGGTGTAACTGATAAACTGTAGTCTTTGTTTCATTTATTGTGAAGAGTTTAGATCCCCTCTAGAATTTGAATAAACCCCATTCCTTCAGGTTCTTCACATTTGTTTTCAAACAAAAAGTAACTTTGTGAACAGAACTCGAATTGAATACAGCACCCACGCTTGTATTTTTTTACATCAGTGATTTATTGTTCGAATGACCAACCAATTCTTTTGTTTGCGTTCTGTATTATTCCAAATCTTTGGCCAGTTGATATGCATGTTTTACTCAGCTGTTCAGTTGCTACGTTACAATGTCACTGTGAATATTTAAGCCATCAGGTTTGTCACTTCGGATTAAGTACAGTTTTATCTTGTTTCGTGCTATGTGAAGAAGGGTAGCACATTTAAACCAACATACAGCGTGTAGCTTCAAATAACCGTTAATAATGGGAGAAATTTCAATCGGAAAATAGGTAAGTTTACTATATCAACTTAGTTTCGCGATAAGTTTAAATAATTTTGCTGAATTGAAATGTTTTTTTCTCAAATGCAAAAACACGTAATTGAGTTTTCTTGAATTACGAGACTTTCTTGACGCTTTGGTTTTGATAAGATTAAAGTACACTTAAATTTGGGCATATCTAACGTTTTTTTCAATATTTAAGTTGAATGCCACAAAATACAAAAATATCGATAGACTCGTAGCAAGAAAATATTATTTGATTAGGTCTGAGAGATGAGCATAATACTTATTTTAGAAAATTGACCTGAAACAGAATGTTCTAACGATTAAGTAGGGGAAATATTTTGAAAGGATCATTGCAATTTAAAGTTTATTACGGTGTTTTAAAAGAACGAGAGTTCGTGCTTATTACATCATTAACACAAAAAATGATAAAACAACCGTGTATTATGTACAATTGGAACTTGAACTTTGATGGTGGTTTGATACGAGATTTTCGTTTTTGTTTTGTGTTGCAAAGACGTATAGCGATTGCTCTTCGCCAATCTAAAGGTGAATACTATTGTACAGTTGTATTAGATCACCAAATCATCTCTTTTTATTTTTGTTCAATTATATTT
The DNA here is from genome assembly GCA_025447995.2 of Isaurus tuberculatus. Taxonomy (NCBI): domain Eukaryota; kingdom Metazoa; phylum Cnidaria; class Anthozoa; order Zoantharia; family Zoanthidae; genus Isaurus; species Isaurus tuberculatus. The sequence continues at coordinate 3,423 of JAOEHV020436152.1, read as the reverse complement.
AAAATTACATTAGATTTCATTGTTTAATGCATTGTCGCACACCTTTTTTTTTGCAATGAGGGCAGCGTGGCTCGGTGGTAAAGGCAACGAATTTTAAAACCGATTTCCCGGATTTAAATACCCGACTTGGATCACTGAATGGATTTGTCCTCGTTGATCCAAGGGACAAATTCATCACGCTTTTAACATAACAAACTGATATACCTCTTACTAATTGCAATTTTAAATAGGGGGTGGAATATTTCAGATTTGATACTGAAAACCTCCTTTAGGGGAGTGGTTAGTATTAAGTCATTATTAATTTTTTAATTCATTTATTGTCTAACGCATTTTGAAGATTTTTCTTTCTTTAGCTCACTGTAAAAAAAACCCGCAGTTTTTCAATCAAACACAATTAAAATTTGTTATTAAAGTTTGACAAACTCATTCCCATGATAAAAGGAAAAGAAAAATCAAACTCTTTGTAAAACGTAAAGTTTTCTCTAATTTCGAACATGCAAAATTATATCAAAGTTGTTACTTTCATTTCTGCAGTGTAACAACAAAATTAGCATCTAATGAAGTTTAACCTGTTTTGATGTCCAGTGATGGGAGGGTCGGAGGGAAGCACTTACGTTACTGCATATCATTAAACTAGTTACACTAGTACAATGTTAAACCCACGTAAAAGAACAAGCTAATGAAGCGGTTTAACTTTGCGGAACTTGTATTACCCATGAGGCTAACAAACATGGACAACTGTTTCACTCTTTTGGGGGACCAACACCATAGCATAGCCTACCATGATTGAGTGCCAAAAGTCTCTTTTCACAATTATACAATTTCTGGGCGAGCTATAATAGAGCTGCTTTAACTCAATGTTTAATATAGAAAACGTTTATTGGAGTTGCGGGTAGGACTGCCCAACCATTTTTGCAATGTTGCGATGCGTGGTTGACAAATGAAGCTAAACAGCTCAAATTAGGTAGGGTATAGCACAAACGTATTAGTATCAATAACTTACAACCACTAACATAGGCGCTATAAGGCCACGTTGGTAGGACACTACCACTTAAATCTACCATATCTAAAAGTGCGCCAGATATTAGCAAGCATTTTAAATACTTTTATTTCTTATGATCAACCAAGGTTGATGAAGTGAAGCTTTTTTTTTTATCTGCTTCTTTCAGAATAATAAACCCAGTCTGAAATACAACAAAATAGCTCTCCCGACCTAGAGATGAAAATAAAGCAAAAAATCCGCTCTAGGATTGAAGACGTGGATGGAAGAGCATATCCATTTATTGAGAGAACAAAGGAGGTCCTCAGAAAGGTTGCCAAGTTCTCAAAAGATTATTTCTTGGTGATTGGAATAATAGTTGTGCTCATTATTGGGGTGCAGTTCTCTCGGGCTGGTCTCTACCTTGCCAAGTTACCAACTGAATACATTTGTCTGGTGATCATTTTCTTTATCAGTGGTCTGCAGCTTAAAACCGATGACATATATGCTGGGGTTAAATCGTACCGAGCAATAATCTGGAGTTTTCTGGCAATACTGCTAGTTACTCCTATATTAGGAATGCAGATAACAAAAACAATTCATTTTGCTACGCTGTCTGACGAGAACCTGACGACGTCTCGATCAGTGGTGCATGCTAATGTGTCGGCTATCGGGCCAACAGAGTTTGCCATCGGGCTTCAAGTATTCTTAGCCTCCCCTGCTACGATGGCCGTCGGGATAGTTTTGGTAAGTCATGATTTTGTTTTTCTTAAAATTTAACTGAAGAGCACATATATGACTTTGAAAGGATAGAAGTAGATAGATAGAATGAAATTTTCCAGAGACATAAGAATGCCGAAACATGTTTGCATTAAAAAAGTTCGTTTTGTACATTCAGTTTGTAATTTCTATTGTGCTTGTACGTAAATATGGAGACATACATGTACAAATAGATTGAGATATAGACAGATGGAAACAGGTGGACCTATACGCAGACAAGCAGAAATACAGAAAGGCAAACAAAAATACAGATGAAAGTTTAAAATGATGTTTTGATGTCTTTCTTTTATTTGTTCTTCAGGTTATCTTGGCCGGGGGGAACCTTGCATTATCACTCTTAATCACCATGGTAACCAATTTTGCCTGTGTACTGACGATTCGTCCAATGTTAATCTGGGTGGCAGGAATTTCAAGCGCTGCAGACATAAAAGCTTTGTCTTACATTGTTGCTATCTTCGTTCTGACTGTTTTCGTACCCACTCTGGTGAGCAAATTTCTTTTTGCATTTTAACGAGTTGCAAAATTTAAAACGTTTTCTATATCTTGAGTTGTCATTTCCTATAACTTATATTTTTTTTCGTATCTTTGATTTTTTCTTTGATACCTTTCGTACGTATATACTGCTATTACAGTTAACTCAATGATTACAAAACTGTTAAAGTTTTGGGAATGAGTAAAACAAAAAACTAAATTCGGATGGTTCAATGAGATATATTGACCGACGTCTTTTCTTAGAGGATAAGAAAACGTAAATTTACGTAAATGCACTTCTTTTGATAACATTTTTAGACTTTGTTCCTTTTACTACTGGCCACACCCAGTCATGCTACCTGCTAACCACGCCTTCCATTCTAGATTGGAAAAATACTGAGGAAATCACAGACTGTAGAAGGAGTAGTTGACCGTCATCGCACTTGTCTAAGGTTTGTCATCCAATTGCTTCTCATATTTCTGACTTGGCCCAAGGTGAGTGAAGCCAAGGAGCACAACGCCTACACTGCGATAGTCGCCATGAATCTCCTCGCTATAATTGGTTACACCACAATTTTACACATCATGTTTCTATTGATCAATTTCATAGCAGCGTATGTGATGGGATTGGATCTTCCAGGGAAGAAAACCGTGGTTTTGCTCTGCAGCCATAAAGCGCTTGCATTTGCTGTTAAAACCGTAACATTCCTTCCGAAGTGTGCGGGGTCACTCGGACTCATGTCAATATCGTGTATTATAGCACACTTGACCATGATCACAGTGGATTCCGTTTTGGTTTGCGCATGGGCGCCGTACGAGGAGATGGATGTAACAGATGAGGTTGCTGGTCTTGACATGTTTGGCAAATATGATAGGCTGACAGAAAAACGCGATGACTAGCCACAAAGTTTTATGCACCAGTCAGTTCAAACTACGGCCCCCGATCCCCGGGACATGGCGGAGACTTTAACTTTATGCCGTTGTTAAAAATTGTTAAATTTCCTACCCCCGGGGACAATAAGCTTGTTAAATTACCCGGGGTGTGGGGCCAACATGCATATACGAATGCTTCAAACTTTTAGCAAAAGCAAACAAACCAAAACAAGAACAAACTTCAGTAAATAGTTTTTAAAAAAACTATTAAATGCGTCGGCGAGTAGATATAAACTATGAAATAATGTTGATAATAAATT